>JAULBY010028606.1:0-11334 GCA_032358315.1 Ophiocytium majus
CCCTACCCAGCTGGAGCACTGGGTGTACCAGATCAGCGCCTACAGCGAGCCGCAGCACCTGGGGCGCGCCTTCTTTGATCGCAAGCTGCGGTCGCCCCTGCCCTGCGCCGCCGTGCTGGCACAGTACAATGTGATTGTGACCACCACGGGCAGGCTGAGTGGGGAGAGGGACGCAGGGGATGCCTCGCCGCTGTTTGGCATACATTTCCAACGCATGGTCGTCGACGAAGGTAGGCAGGCACTTGTGGTATTGATTTATGTTACCTTGAAGTATTATATTGTACCGTAGGTGTTCTTGATTTATTTGATGTGTCTTACATATGAATATCATGTGCCGGTATACTATATATATATATACAAGCATACATGCCGTTTGACGTTTGGCATACACTTCCAGCGCATGGTCGTGGATGAAGATGCGCACTTGTGGTATTGATATATAAGTGTCTCTTGAGATGTCATGTATATCGCTCCTAGATTGAGGTTTCATATGGTATTACGGTATACCAAAGTGTACTGACTGGGGAGAGGGACGCTGGGGATGCCTCGCCGCTGTTTGGCATACACTTACAGCGGATGGTCGTTGATGAAGGTGGGCAGGCACTTGTGTTATTGATGCAGTCACTCCTTACCGGCCCACGCACGAGCGTACATGAACAGTATACGTGCATGTGTTTTGTTTTGTCGTTGTTTTCCACGCGGACACGCAGGCCACGCCCTGGGCGCCCAGTCCTGGACCAGCTGTACACCTATGAACCACAAGGGTGTGCCTGTGTCAATGTTTTCCGCACCGAAACACGCAGGCCACGCCCTGGGCGCGCAGTCCTGGACCAACTACACGTGTACTTCGGAAGTAGTTGCATACAGCGAGTACTTCTACACGTCATATACTAGTGAAGTATATACTTCAACAAGTTTTCTTCAACATGATTTGTTTTGTCTTGTCTTTGTTTTCGCACACACACAACGCAGGCCACGCCCTGGGCGCCCAGTCATGGACCAACTACGGCGAGGTGGCGCGCCGCGTCATGGCCGAGCGCCACTGGATTGTCACTTCAGCATATACTCAAGTATATACTACAGTAGTAGTACAACATAGACTAGGTACATGTGCTACATGAAACCCCCCACCCCCGCCCACACGGACGCGTTTTTTGTGATTGTTTTGCCAAAACACGCAGGCCACGCCCTGGGCACCCAGTCGTGGACCAACTACGGCGAGGTGGCGCGCCGCATCGAAGCCGAGCGCCGCTGGATCGTCAGCGGCACGCCCACCCCCGACACCACCCTCGACCGCGCCCTGGCCCACTGCCGCTCGCTCCTGTCCTTTCTTCGCGCGCGCGACTGGGCGGACGCCGTGGAGTGGAGGGAGCATGTGGCTCGGTGCTTTGGGGATGGGGGGTCGGCGGGGTTCAGGAGGCTGGCGCGGGCGCTTGCGGTGCTGATGATGCGGCATGAAAAGAGGGAGCTGGCGGCGCTTGGGGTTCCTCCCGCGAAGGAGACGCTCATGTGAGTGTATATTATCTTGGGGGGGGGGGGTACGCCTGTGGGCATTGTACACCTCCAAAGTACATTTATTGTACCGATTTGCAGCTCGCGGGCGTGCTTATCTCAGGTGATGCAAGCCAGTGTGAAGCATGATGCGGCATGCGAAGCGGGAGCTGGCTCTCGCTAAGGAGGCGCTCATGTGGGTTGTTCTTGGTGGGGCGTGCTGCGGTTGTGCACATCACTTCCACGTACATATGTTGACCATTGTTGTGCAAGCGTGGTGAATATGCCATGTGGGGGGTCGGCGGGGTTCAGGAGGCTGGCGCGCGCCCTTGTGGTGCCGATGATGCGGCATGAGAAGAGGGAGCTGGCCACGCTTGGTGTTGCTCCCGCTAAGGAGACGCTCATGTGGGTGTTTTTTTTTGCGTGTTGTGGTGCACACGCACGAACTATACACTTAATGACACAGTGCTTCAGGTATGGATGAGAGTTGTTGTGGTGTGTTGTTGCACACATTAACCCTTTATGCCCATGTTGCCGCAGCGATTTTAGTTGATTGTGCGCGAGCTCGTGGCGCTGGAAACGTCATGTGTGGACATGGATATATGGATATACGTGTACCAGCCCACCAAGTAAATGTTGAGTACCACGCTGAGTCACTGGCTGCACAAATCCCCCATCCCACGCGTTGCTGCTCCCGTGTTGCAGGTTGGACCTTTCCCCCGCAGAGGCCACCGCATATGACTGCCTGGCCTCCTTCGTCCAGGCCAACATACTGCTGACAGTGGAGCTCCCCTCCAGGACCAGTGCATGGGCCGACTCGCTGCTGAACCCGAACCACGCAAAGCTCGCCATGGAAGCGGTCACCAACGTCAGGCACGTGGAGTGGCATACCGGCCATGTTGAAGTTGTAATGATGTTGAAGGTGTAATAAAGTTGAAGCTGTAATGATGTTGAAGTTGTAATCATGTTGAGGTTCAGTCTTTCCAGGACCAGTGCATGGGCGGACTCGCACTGAACCCCAACCACGCAAAACTTGCCATGAAAGCGGTCACGAGCGCCAGCCGCGTGCTTTTGCGATGCAGAAGTTGTAGTTATGTTGAAGTTGTAATGATGTTGAAGTGGAGCTTCCCTCCAGAGCTGCCTGGCTTGCCATGGAAGCGGTCACCAACGTCAGGCGCGTGCATCAGCCACATCATATGTTGAAGTTATAGTTATGCTGAAGTTTGAGTGGTGTCCAAGCAGAGCTTTTCTGCAGACCGCATGCCTGGTCTCTGGCAGTTGCACCGGCTTGCCATGGAGGCAACCACTACCGGTAGGCACGTGGATTTTCATGGCAGTGACAATGTTGAAGTTGTAATGTATTGAAGTTTGAATAGTGTTTGAAGTGGTGGTGCTGCAGCTGCTCAGCAGCCGCGTGATGGTTCACGCTGTGTACATCTTTTACTCCCCTAGATGCGAACAGTTCTAACAGCTGTAATCACACGCAAGAAATGGTATACCGGTGAATAACAAAATCTGCACCCCTGCACCCGTCTCCACAGATGTATATTGCCCTAACAATTGTAACACCCTGCGACCTCCTGGGCTATGCTTTATTTCATCGACTCCTGCTGTTTTGTAAAACTTCACCTGCACCCGCGCCGCAATCTGCAATGATAACTGGTACCAGTCATGTTCGCGGCTGCGACAACAGGCTGGCATGTTGCGGCAGCAGCGACCTCCTGTCGCACGTGACACCACATGCGAATAATATATATATATAATATTATATATATAATAATATAAATATAATAATAATATATATCTAATAATAATATATATAATATAATGCGTATATAATAATATATGTATATACTTCGACTTCAAGTATATATATATATGTGTGTGTGTGTGCGGCTTAGCCTACCATAACCCATAGCCCTAACAGCCGTGACGTAACCCCCACTTTACCCTAATCGCACCCTAACACTTATTCACAGGCTGGCGAGCTGCGGTGGTGGCGACCTGACAGCGCGCGGGACAATGTGCGGCTGCCTTGATATGCCTGTGCGACTTAGCCCAACCCTAACCCAAACTTAACCCTAACCTTCATTTAATCACATTCCCACCTTAACACTTACTCGCAGGCTGGCGTGCTGTGGCGGCGGCGACCTGACAGCACATGTGACGCAGAAAAACGAACAGGAGACCCTGGACATGCTGGCGCAGAAGCACAAGGCGCACAGGGCGCAGCTGAGGCGCGCAACCGAGTACATCAGGCGCCTCAACACCAACCAGGCATGTTCAACTTCAACTTCCAAGTTGAAGCGTGAATTTAAATGAAAGTGGCGACTCAACACGCATCAGGCATGTTGAGCTTCAACTTTAAGTGTAAGAAGTGCTGCACTTCAACAACAGGAGTTGGACTTTGACTTCAAGTTGAACTGCTGACCTTCAACAAAGGAGTTGTTGAAGTAGTGGATGCACACCGGCTGTGTTAGCACATGCTCCTGGGGCATGGTGCGCTGCTGATGTCTGAGCTCAGCAGTTGGCCTCTGCACGCGCACGTCACGTTGCACTTCAACAATCAGTTGAAGTGCTGAGCTTCCACAGTGTAAAGGGCGCAGTCCACTGTTTCCATGTTGCACCTCAACAGCAGGAGTTTCATACCCACTGTCAAGTGCGCCAGTGAACATGTGGCGGTGCTGCTGCCTGTACAGCCTGTTTTTTGTTCTTGAAGTAAGCGCTTGGCAGCTCAGCAGTGATGCCGGCTGAGTACAGTAGTTTTATTTATTTACGCCTGTGGGCGTGCAAGAGCACATGCCATGCTGGGTAGCTGCGCCACGGCAGAGCAGAGCGTGCGCCAACGTTGCTCTAGGCACACAACCGCTCCAACAGCTGCAACGCTGCACTACCTCCACCACAAGTGCTGCAGGCACTCACAAGTGCAGCAGCAGCAGCTGACACTGCCATTTTTCGCTGCTGCTGCTGCTGTTGCTGCTGGTGCTGCTGCTGCCTGCTGCCGCCGCCACTGCCTTTCGCTGCTGCTGCACCTCCGCCGCTGCTGCCACCGCCCTGCTGCTACCACGGGTGCCGCTACTGTTGCTGCTGCTGCTGCTATTGCCGCTGCTGCTGCTGCTACTGCTGCTGCTACTGCTGCTACTGTTGCGGCTGCTGCCACCACGGCTGCTACTGTCACTGCTGCTGCTATCGCTGCTGCTGCTGCTGGCTATTGCTGCTGCTGCCGCTGCTGGCTCCCGCAGGTAACGGCATGCGATGGCTGTGGACGCCCGCTGCAGCTGCTGCTGCTGACGCCGTGTGTGCACGTGTTGTGCCACCGGTGCATGCGCAAAAGCATGGGAGAGTGCCACGCGTGCCAGAGGCCTATCGATCCCGACGACTTGCAGCTGCTGCAGCCAGGCACCACGCTTGAGTGGCACTTCCCGCCATCGCTGAAGGTGATTGCATGATGCTGTCATACTCATGAAACACATTAACAGGATTTCGTTCACAGACCAATGTTGCCACCCTTTACTTGAAAGAAGTGCGTTTGAAGGAGTGCATACAGTACTACTGGTTTGCAGCTGCTGCAGCCAGGAACCTCGCTTGATTGTCAGTACCAGGATTGACTGAATTTATCACCCTCACCACCACGCTCTGGCCTGGCCTTTCGTCCCATCTATATATATTATATATATACATGTATACTTAGTATGTATATATATATATATATTTATAAGTACATGTACTTTGCGATTTATTCACCCCACTGGCTTCGGCATGTCGTCCCAGCCCTGACGGTATTTGGGCTGAGCAACTGTTTAGGTTTATGGTAGCACCTCCATAAAAAGAATGAAACTGTCATTGCTGCTGGCTGGCAGGCATTAGGCCTCTTCTTCACATAGAATCCCAACTGCAGGTGCAGGTACCTAGCTCCGTTCTGCAATTGTTCTGCAACTGTTGTTGCTGCTGGGCGGCAGGCGACAGGCTTCTTGCACACACAATCTTGTGTTAATAGCCTGTACATGATTGTTCCGAAACTGTCACTGCTGTTGTGGCAGGCGGTGAAGGGGCCGGTGTGGTCTCATGAGCACGACACTAACTTGCAGGTGCCAGTACTTAACTGTTCTGAAACTGTTCTATCACTGTTGCTGCTGTTGTTGGGCAGGCGCTGAAGGGGCCTGTGGGCTCTCATGAGCACGACACCAACTGGCAGGACGACCTGCACCTGCACAGCAAGGCCAGCACTGTCATCAAGCAGCTGGACGCGGCCCGCGCTGAGGCAGAGAGGTATGCTTGTACTTCTGAAGTACATCTGAAGTACCACGTGGTAGCATACTTCGAAGTACATTCGTAGCTTGTTCCTGAAGTAGGATACGTCCCGTGCTGAGGCAGAGAGGTATGAGTGTACTACTACTGTACTACTGTAGTATATGCTTGTGCATTACTACCCCACTCATGCTCTCCCTGCTCACCCTGCGCTGCCCATGCATTATGCGTTGTTGAGCCAGTGGCATGAGTAGGAGCTCATGCTGTCATGCCCTGTGCTCGCAATGCTTGTCTGCTGCTCGGTCATGCTGTCACTGGCGGTTTTGGAGCAACACGCACGGAGCAAGTGCTTGCGCCAGTGGTGTCAGAGTGTTAAATGCGCAGCAGTAGGAGCTCATAGTATGTATGTTGCCCTCAGCCCTCAATGCTTGTTTTGCTTCCTGCTCATGCTGTCACTGTGTGCGGAGCAAGACAGGCCAGGGCCGGATCGTCTCACACCCTGTGCTCCCCTGCCTCTTATCTGCTCGATCGTGCTTGCACCAGTGATGTCACACTGTAGCATAAGCAGTTCATGCTGTCACTCCCTATGCTGCCATGTTTGCTGTGATGCTTGGTGATGCTTGCTTGTGCTGGTGGCTTCAGAGCAATGTATGCGGAGCAGGAGAGGGCAGGAAACGGGCGCGAGGGGAGGGGAGGTGTCGTCGGCCCGGCCTCAGCGGCGGCCCGCCCTGTGAAGGCCATCATCTTCAGCCAGTTCAGAAAGGTGGGGGATATACCTCAGAAGTATATACTTCAGAAATATATACTTCACAAGTATGTAGACTATACTTTGCGGACAGTGACATACTATACTACTACAGCAAAGCCATCAGCTTCAGACAGAAAGGCGGGCATTTGTCTGCACACACCGCCGGTCCTGCCATGTCTGTGCTGGCTGGACTGCTGTGCCTGAGCTACATATTGAAGTGTACCACTGAAGTACGTTCCTACTATAAATTACCAGCTTATTATGTGCTACTAATATTAATACTATTAGAAAGGTGCGGGCATGTAGTACATACAGTTGGGGCATGTGCTACTTCTAGTACATACGAGTACGGCACGTACTACATGCGAGTAGTGATGGGTCCCAGCGTATGCATGTTTCATTATGCAGTATAACGTGCTACTTGAAGCATGTAAACACGGGTATGGCGTATTAAAATGGGCGTATTTACATGGCAGATACGCCGTAAATCGCGTTTTTGGGCGCAGAAATACATGGAAAAACGCTGTGTTTTGCATGACGCATAAAATCATATACTTTGAAGTACGTTATACGCGGTGTCCATCCCATCATCACATATGAGTAGCAGTATACTTCTACCTCTGTACTATACTTTGCACATAATGTTTTCATGCTATGCTGGGCATGTGTGTTTGTGCCACCAAAGCAGACCTGGTGCAAGTGTTAAAAAAGGTTGGGCGTTTGCGCACACCGCGCCTGCGCCTTGCTTCGCAGAAGCACCCGCAAGCAAAGCTCGGCAAGTCATGTTCCCAGAAGCGTATACTTCAGTAGTACTTCTACATACACATAAGGAGGCGCCTGGGCCTTCAACCACTCCATTTGCCATTCCAAAGCTCGGCAAATCATGTGCACACAAGCAATAAAAAGGCACCACCTGGGTCTTTAACCACTTCGTTTGCCATTTCGGGAATGGGGGGTGCACGATGGGACCACTGCCGGCAAGTTTCCGTTGCCAGCATGGTGGACTGATTTTCAGCGAAAACACCAGACGGTGCGGCATATGGTTGAGTGCGGGGTTTCGACACTACTTCTGTCGCTGACCACATGGTTCCTACTTCAAAGTATACTGATTACCTCATGTACATGCAAAGCCCCTCCTGCTTCGGTGCGAGTCTCGCTTCAGTGCGGATCGTGAGGGGGTGCGCACCACCCTGCACTAAATCGCGAGCGCGCTGTGCTGACTTGTCGCTGCGCTTGCGTACACTGCTGTCAGGTGCCGCACGCCATGAACTTAACAAATACCGTCAAACCTGTTCATCAACTTGCACTGGTATTCAAGTACTTCAAGTATTTCTTTAGTTGAAGTAGTTTTTTATTTGCACTTGTTTGGCGTGCAAAAGCCCAGGTCCTGCGCGCCCGCACAAAGCAGTGGCCATGTGCAGGAGCGTAAAGCACTGGCAGGAAGCATTGGTCATGCCCGAGCCTCAGTGCTAGATATTATATTGACTTGTTGCATGCGTTTGCGGACAGTGTGCATCTCCGTTGTGTTGAACTTCTGGAACATCCTCAGCAGTAGATGCTGACCTGTTGCATCCGCTCACTCACGGACACTGCTGTCAAATACCTTCGCTAGTTTAGTGGTAGGTGTTGACTTGCCGCATGTGCTTGCGGACACTGCTGTCAGGTGCTGGACGCCGTGCGTGACAAGATGCATGCCGCATTGGCATGAAGCACCTGCCTTGCGCAAGCCCCAGTGGTGTATGAGAGTCAACCTAGGAGCGATAATCTCTGGGTCTCCCACCGGTAGGGGCCGTCACCCTCCAGGGACGGACCTGTGCAAAGGGGTGAACAGAGCAAAACCCATATACTGAAGTATATGTATATTGACTTGTTTGTTTTTGTTGTGGTATTTGTTGTGACTTTGTTGTCCTTGCGCACACTGCTGTCAGGTGCTGGACGCTGTGGGTGACAAGATGTACCGCTACTATGGGCGCTGCCCTGAGCCGGGCTGGCTGGAGAGGGGCAGCGACCAGGTGTGTTGGTGTACAAACTACTACCGTATTTGTTGAAATTATTCTACAAGTGCCCCACACCTGTCTCAAACCTAAAGGCCCTGTAGTACTGCAATTAATGCTTCAGTCTGGGTGTTTTGCCGAAGCCGCAGCAGTGCTTGCGCTTGCCGGGCAGTGCGTCCATGCCACGCGTGTATTTGCGTGCCTGATCTCATGTAGTACAGGTACAGCACACGCCTTATTAATTGCTGTGTACACGCCTTATGAATTAAAAGTAAAAGCACGGTATATTTCGAAGTGACGCGTGTACTTCACAAGTACTACAGTATACCAGCACCATGTACAAGTACATGTTCTGCAACTCATCAGAGTACAGACTCGATGCGTGTCACACTGCGCCGCGAATCGTTGAGCTACCCCTGCGCTCCGAAAAGCGATGCACGTGCTGCAGTGGCCACCACGTCCACCACCACTTGACACTCTTTCTACCACCGCAGCGATTCGCAACGTGCGGTGCGCCCTTGCACTCTCGAGGGTCGGCTGGGCTCAACAGCAACTTCTTCATGTCACGCCTGCGCCCATTGCTGTGTACCTCGCACAAGTACAAACATGCGTGTTACATAGACACGCAGGTGGCAGACTTGTTTGGCGCGAAGTGAAACCCAGGTTGTGCACCGCCACGTTGACCACCCACTTTATTGATTACTTCAGAGGTTATTTTCCACCACGTTGTTAGAAAAACATGCGGTGCGCGGAGGTGAGTAGCGATTGCGTGCGCCTTTGCTATGCAGGTGGCAGAGTTGTTGTTACCAACAGTCGCAAGCACGCGCCGATTGCTGTGTGCCGTGTATGCACACGTGCGCGTGGCAGAGTTTTTCGGCTTCAACCGAAATGAGGTGCGGTGTGCGATTATTTTATTGTGACAGAAACCTACAAGGCTGCGAAGCCCAGATACTGCCGTGGCTGGGGCAAAATGCCAGGCCGAAGCCTGTGGGGTGATTGTCCACCTGGTGCAAGCACCAGACAGCCCCCACACCTACACGCGCCGGTCAGTGTCCTTGAGGGCTAGGGATGATTCAGAGTACAACTACCAACAGGGCTTACTTGTGCGATGCCACCAAAGGCCAGCCGTGCGTGCTGCAAGGCAGACCCACGTTCACTGTATCTTCGCCATATGATTGTAATCCTTTTTTTATGTTACTTTTGAAGTATGGTTGAAGCATGCACACACGTATCCATACCTCAGCAGTATAAGTGCATTATACCGTAGGCCAATGACCCATCACTGTTCCTTTTCCATGTGCGCACACGCGCAGGTGGCAGAGTTCTTCGGCGCGAACCGAAACGAGGAGCTCATCAAGTTCACTACGCGCCCCGAGTGCTTTGTGCTCCTGCTCAACATGGACGGTAAGCCCAGCCTGACAGCTCAGTAGGACGGCAGCGTTAGGTGCTGTAGTGGGCAGTGTCTTGCGAGCGCGAAGTGCCTGCCTTGTCACTTGCTCCTGCTCAACATGGGCGGTAAGCCCAGGTCGGCAGCGTAGTAAGACGTAGGGATGCGACGGAACATGCACCGCTCAGCGCACCTGCTGCTGGTGCCTGCTGCCGTTGAATGCCACCTTGCCCGATGGCCGCGCCAAGAGTTTATGCTGCAATGCCATGCAGTTGCGTGAAGTAAAATACACCTGACGGCTTGCTCAACGCAGATGCTGCTCAACCTGGACGGTAATACCAGGCTGACAGTGGCAGCAATAGGCACTGGAGTGGGCAGGAGCGTATATGAGCAGGCTATTTACGCCGCATGCACGTCGTATATACAGCCTTGCTATATGCTTACAGGAAAATAAATGGTGCAATTGTGTGTTTCAAGCAGCGTGTACGGGGCGTATCCGTTGTTCCCTCGGCATTTGGTGCCAATGCAAGCAAGGTTTGGGGCAATATGAAGTTCAAAAAGTACTTGAATGCACGGAGTTTCGCATCCATAGTAAGGCGGCAGCAATAGGCGCTGGAGTGGGCAAGGCCTTGCGGCGCGAACCGTCTGCCACATGGCTGCGGTCCCCGGATGCTCTGCTGCTCAGCACACACGCAGCAGCTGTGTCTCCATCAACCTAGTGCACTCGCGATTTGGTGCGGGTTGCGTTAACCCCCCTCCCGCACCAAAGGTAGACCCGCATCCATTTAAATACAGCAGCGTGTATCGTTTCCCTTTTGTATACAGTGTACTTTTTTTGGTAGTAGCATGTGGTCTGCGTTCGGCCTCCGCTGCTGCTCACCTCTCAGCACACATACAGCAGCTGTCTTCCCAGGCACCTGCCGCTGGTGCTTGCTGCTGTTGAGTGCCATCTTGCCAAATGGCCGCTCCAGTGTACTGCCATGCCATGCCCTTGTGTGACATAAACTTTGCCAAGCCCAGTTATTGCCGTGGCTGGGGCAAAATGCCAGGTCAAAGGCTTGTAGCGTGATATGTGCACCTAGCCAACACCAGCCCCTACCCTCACACGCGCCCGTCAGTGCCTTTGTGGGCTGAGGATTCTCATACCAGCAAAGCTCATAATTTTTGTGGTGCTGCCAACAGCACCAAGCCCTGCCCCTGCGACCTCTGCCTGCAGGCATGTTATGCTAGGTCAGCCTGCAGCACACACCCGCCGCCGCCCCCGCCGCCCACGTCACCACCACGCAAATGGTGGCTGCCCGCGTGTTTTGGTGACACACTCACAAGAAGTACCACTTGGTCTGTCGGCCGTTGCCACCTGTACCACCGCGGCCGCTGCTGCTAACCTGTAACCAAATAACCGCCACTTTCTTTGCACCGTGCCCCCCCCCCCCCCCCCCCCCCCCCCCCCCCCCCCCCCCCCCCCC
>JAULBY010028617.1:0-16318 GCA_032358315.1 Ophiocytium majus
GGTGGGTGTGGGGGGGGGGGGGGGCAGCCGGGGCGTGAGCGCTCTCAGGCGGCATGCTAGTGAGAAGTACAGTAGTTTTACTTGCTTGCACTTGCGCGCGTACATGAACCCAGGCCATGCAACCCAGCAGAGGCAATGGCCACGCATAGCACTCGCATGGGCACACTCGCTCGCTCTGCTCAGCAGTACAAGTAGTACTTCTGAAGAATGCGGTATGCTTGGTTAAAGTTGAAGTTGTGGGGGCCTCACCGGCGGATGGTGGTGGTTGGCGTGCTTGAGTACTTGAGCAGCGGCGCCAGCGTGGAGAATACCTTCAGCTGAGGCAGTGTGCAGGCGGATGGCGGCAGCAGCGGTACAGTGGCAGCGGCAGCGACAGCAGCGGCAACGGCAGCGGCGGCAGCAGCAGCGGTAGTAGCAGCGGCGGCAGCAGCAGCAGCGGCAGCAGCAGCGGCGGCAGCAGCAGCAGCGGCAGCGGCAGCGGCGGATGGTCACCACACACATAATAGTAGTAGCCAGAGTACACGTTGCACATACTGACACTGTTGGCTATGATAGGGCCGCAGAGCTCCACGTGTTGACCCCACAACAGGGTCACAAGTGCGAAATGACCTGTTACAATGTGCGTGGGAAGAGCAGAGGCACCACAAACCACCTATGCAAGTCATACGCTGGACGGATGGCATCAGCCGTGATTTGGTGCCCATGAGAACATCATATACCCCTAAAAGTACCACGTACCGTAGTACGGAGCGAACGCAGGACAAGGCAGCGCATATGGCGTGTTCAATGAGCACTGCCATTTTTCCCGTTTAATTTTACAAACAGAATTTTTAAGGGAAAAGTTTATGGTGCTTTTTGCAATATTAAAAAATATTTTCATAAACACATGTGCATTGAATACTGCAAAAGTACATGAACGCACCACAGCTGTTACAATGGAATCAGCAGCACTGCACAGTCATCTCGTGGTGCTTCCTGCTGTCGTCCCCCTGCCCCCCCTGCGGTATACTTTATTTTATACTACGTAGTACTTCCGAAGTACTAATATATTAATATTGTACTTCTATCATATCAAAGTACGCACTACTACTGTAGCGGGGGAGAGCGCGCGGCCCTGCATGGCACCTTGGCGGGTGACCTGCCCTGGCAGGTCGAGCCCTAGCTAGCCTGCGGGCACCCGCTAGCCCTCTTCTCGGTCCGTACACGTGTACATACTTTGTCGTGCATTGGATTCATGTCATGGCCGCCAGTGAGCGGGCTGGCATGCATGTGTCATGGCTCTTGCACGCCCCCAAGTGCAAATAAATACAACTACTGTAGCAAAATACACATGAGTACCCACCCAGCGCGAGGGCTTGACGGCGGCCTCGCAGAACCTCCATGAGCAGCAGCGCGCAGTCCTCATGGTAGTGCTTCTTGCAGCGTGTGATATACTTCGAGTTATTACACAAATACGACCAGTACTTCATGATTATAAACACATCATAGAAGTACTTCTAGTGTGTTATAAATACACACAAGTACTCACCCGGCGCGAGGGCTTGACGGCGGCCTCGCAGAACTCCATGAGCAGCAGCGCGCAGTCCTCGTGGTACTTCCTGCTGTTCTTGACAAAGCTCCACCCGTTGACGTCGCACACAAAGCTTTGCCCCTGAGGCAGCAGCCACATGAAAGGCATACAAACATGTCACTAATGTGTAGCCAGCGGCAGCCAGCAGCCACATGGAGGCCATACAAACGTGCCATAACATGTGCTACGTAGTAGTTCATTCAATTGCAGTTGTGGGCGTGCAAGAGCCCATGCCATGCAGCCAGTACAATTGTGGCGATGGCACATGCCCGGCAGTGCATACACAGGAATTCACAACTTTGAACAACCAAGAGCAACAAGCGCTGCTAGCAGCGGGCAGCGGCAGCATGCCGGCACAGCTCGAGAGGGGTGAGAGGCGCCGCAGTGGCAGCGGCAGCGGCGGCAGCGCAGCGGCGGACCTGTAAGTGCGGTGCCTTAAAGGAATCGGTGTTGGGGGAGATGCAGCAACAGCTGAACAACATTTATTGGTTTGTTTTGGGAGGTATTGCATGCAAGCTGGTTTTACCACTTGTCAATCTCATTCTTGCGGGTCCGATGATAGCCGACACCATGCTTACGAACACAGTACTGCGTGAGGTCACCTGGCTGCATGGTGCATGCCACCTTCCTGCACATTACTTCACTGTTGCTGACAAGCGCGGCACCCAAGTTCCTCAGGCTGGGCAGCTGCCCCCGCAAAGAACCGCACCTGCACCCGCAGTATGTCAAAGCCGCACACGGCCTGGCCAAAGGCCTGGGTGACGCGCGCCGCGATGGCCTTTTCCTCGGAGCTCAGGATCACAGGGTAGCGGATCTCCTGCGCGCCGCAAATTGAAGTTGAAGATGAAGTTGAAGTTCAACACAAGTTGAAGTTGTAGTTGTAGTATCATGCGCGCACAGCGGATAACGCAGCGGCGGCGGAGGCGCAGGGGGAGCGGCGGCCGCAAACGTTGAGAACCGTTGCCACGCAACCACAGCGCATGTAGCGCGTCCGCAACAGTTGAAGTTGTGTATCCACGCGTGGCGCGGGAGAGGGGAGCTGGCGCCAGCGGAGGAGCCGCGTTCAGTGAGGAGCGCGCGGCCAGCCGGAAGACTGCGTGACGCAGCAGCCTCGGGTGCGAGGATGCGTTGGCTGATTGCGGCCAGGGGTGCTGAAACGGCGTGCGGGGCCACCGGCACATGTCGCTATAGAGTCATTTTGTGTGCGTGTGTGCGTGTGTGCTGGCAAAGGTGGTGTTCACGCAAAGGAGTGGGGCGTGCGGCGCACGCTGTCGCGCGGCCGCAGGGCTGGTACACACGCAACGGCACACAGTAGCATCAAAGACAGCGGTGTACAGTCACGACCGTGCGTGCTCACCTTGCCCTCCTGGTCACGGTTGACCTTGCCATCGAGGGTGGGGCTCTGCAGGGGTGGAGGCGGGAGACGACGCGTCGACAACAAGGCGCAGTCAGTGGCCGCAGCAGCGGCAGCGGTGAGTGGCACGGCCGGGCGCATGGGTGCCCCGGCACCGTGCGCAGCAAACGCAGCACAGGCAGCAGACGCGGTGGCACGCTGTCGTACCTGGGTACATAGCCAAGCAGTGCTGCTGAGGCGGCGGTGGCGGCGGTAAAGCTTGCCGCCGTCGCGCGCGTCACCGGTTTCGCCACAACTCTGCTGAGCAAGCACGCCCGCAAGTCGCACTATGTGCCTGTGGGCTGCAGTGCACAATTGCACCCCGCAGCGGGTGCCGTGGCGCCGCCGCCGCGCGCCTCTACATCCTCCTGCTTACTTCAACTGCTTGAAGTTTGTAGAAACCCACACATATGTTGCTGCCCAAGGCGGCCGCCCCAGCCGCCCTGAGTAAAACTACCCAAGTAACAAAGACAACTCAAGTACTGTAGGCTCCTAGTGCGCCTTGGCGTGTCCAACGGTGTACTTTACGTCAGTGGCCTGACCCTTTACGACCTTCAAGTTATAAAATGCCTTGAAGTATGCCGCTGGGCAAGAACACCGACCGGGGGCCGCTTAAGTGCAATTGTTCAGGTGAGACAACATACCCAGGTAAATTTGGAAATACTCAGGTAACTACCCCAGGTAAGTACCCACCTTGCACGCCTCGGCGCGGCCGTTTGTTTGTTGTTGTTCTCGACAAACTCCTCGCAAGACAACATACCCAGGTAATTTTGGACGTACTCAGGTAAATACCCCAGGTAAATACCCACCTTGCGCGCCTCGGCGTGGCCGTAGTTTGGCCCGACGGTGTACACCTTGACGTCGGTGCCCTGCGTCTCGACGAACTCCTCGTAGATGTAGCTGCCGTAGCGCCGCACCTCGCTCACGTTCCCGTAAAACTCCGAGGAGCGGTCGCGAACCTGTGCTCAGCAGCAGGCGCGAGCGCGTGTGTGTGCTCAGCAGAAGGTGGGGCACCAGTGCGCTCAGCAGCAGGTAGGACGCGGGTGTGCTCAGCAGCAGGTGGGAGGGCGCGAACGTGCTCAGCAGCAGGTGGGCAGGTGTGAGCTCAGCAGCAGGCGGGGCGTCGGTTTGCTCAGCAGTGTGCAATGGTAATGTCACTTCTTTTTCAAAGTAGTTGGCGCATTGACAAGGTTTTGTGGTTGGAGCCAAGCGCAGGGGAGAAATAATGACTTTGGGAGTCAGCTCAAACCATTTCAGCAGTAATGTACTTCCGAAGTAATGGTAGTACCCTGGTGTTACTGTACTTCTCTTAGCGCAAGACAGTGCGCGGGGGACAAGTAGCTTTGGAGGCACCAAACCAGATACTACAGTAGTACTGCAAAGTACCAAGTAGTTGACACGGGTAAGTCCTTAGAGACAAGACGGCAGCGTACGTTGTACCGAGGCAGTCGAGCATGAAGGTTTGAGCGGGTTGCACCTGCGTGCTCAGTGCACGGTGGCCACGTTCAGATGCACGGACTACGCGTGGCTGCCACCACTGTGTGGCACTGCTACTCCATACATTTGCTGTTATTGAGTCGCCAGCATTATCGCCAGTAAACCGCGGCTTGTGAGCGCAAGCGTCTGACATTTCTACCAGTAATAGAATACATTCTGGAGTAGGTAAGAGCTTCTGACGTCGGCAAAAGTGTTTACTTCATAAACAGGCACTTGCTGCCACCGCCCGTGCCCTTGCGTTGTAGATGTAGTTGTGGTCCTCAGGCTCTGACACTAAAAAAACAACAGAAAAAAAGCCTGTTAAGGAAAGCGTTTCATGTGCTTAGAAGTGCTCACCTTCCTTAACAGACGCTTGCTGCCGCCGCCCGCGCTCACTCCCGCGCTCACTGTAGATGTAGTTGTGGTCCTCAGCTTCTGATACTCCAAAAGCAACAGAGAACAGACTCTAAAGTAAGCGCTTCACGTGGGCAGAAGTGCTCACCTTCCTAAACAGGCGCTTGCTGCCGCCGCCCGCGCTCATGGGGTAGTAGATGTAGATGTTGTGGTCCTCAGCATCCACCGGCTTCTCCACAAACGGCTTGTTGATCGTCACGCCGTTCACGGTGATGCTGTCGTCCGCCTCCGAAATTTTCTGCGCGCACACATGAGTTGATCATCCATATACATGAATATATGTATACATCTTTTGCCGGTATATTGCAATGCGCAATGGTACGCACATGGCGCACCCCCCCGTGTGCAGAGCTGGTGCCTGCAGCATACGCGGCGTGCCCATACATGCTATGTGAGCGTCCGTATTAGCGGTGCTGCCGCCCCCAAGTACAGGCGCACATGGCGAGCTGGGCACGTGGTACTACTACAAGGAGTATGCTACTACTTCAAGAAGCACATGCTGCTGAGCACACATGTTCCTCGCATGTGCGCCTCACCAGCAGGCAGCCACGAGAGCCCAAGCAAGTTCCTATCCTCAGGCACTGTGCGGTTCCACGTTTGGGACAATTCTGGTGCAACTTCAAGTACAAGTTGTAGTGTATGCGCACCATCTCGAAGGACACCCGTGCGCCTCCTGCCGCATGCGCTGCTTCAGCGACAATTACGAGTACCACTTCAGGTGTAAGAAGGAGTACCACTTGAAGTACAAGTAGCACTTCTCGTGTATGCTAACGGTCTCCCAGGCGGAATCGCACGACACAGACAGGTGCTCAGCACCAACACGCCTCTGTAGACACGTTCTCAAGAGCAATTTCAAGAGCAACTTCATGCACAACTTCAGATGCATCCGCAGCGTAAAAAAATGCTTCGGCACCGACACGCGCGCCTCCCGCGGTGAACACACCTTCAGAAATATGTCCAAGTGCAACTCCAAGAGCAATTTGCAAGAGTAACTTCAAATGCATGCTCACCGTCTCGTGGGCGCCGTCGCGCGACACGCACACATGCTTGGGGCACCGCCACGCCCGCCTCCTGCAGTGAGCTTCAGTGTGATGAGCGCAACTTCAACAGTAACTTCAAGTGCACGCTCACCGTCTCCTGGGCGCCGTCGCGCGACACGCACACATGCTTGGGGCACCGCCACGCCCACCTCCTGCAGTGAGCTTCAGTGTGATGAAAGCGCAACTTCAACAGTAACTTCAAGTGTACGCTCACCGTCTCCTGGGCGCCGTCGCGCGACACGCACACATGCTTGGGCACCGCCACGCCCGCCTCCTGCAGTATGGCGTACACTCGCCGCCGGTCCTGAGTGTGCTCAGCAGAGAAGGTAGAGGCAGCAGCAGCGAGCGGCGGCAGTGCTCAGCGGCAGCTCCAGCAGCAGCAGCAGCAGCAGCCAGCAGTGGCGGCCGCAGCATGCTCAGCATGCCCAGCATGCCCAGCAGGAACCGACTGCGGCAGGCCGCGCCCCAGCTCATGCAACCCCCCTCCCCCCTGCGATGCACGTAGGCTCTGAGGCGGCGGTACACAGCCGTGCAAGCGCACATTGCGCAACCCCATACGTTACTGTACAGTGCGCGCAGAGATGATGCCCACACATGTGGCGTGCGAGCCCGCGGCGGCGGCGCATGTGCGAGCTGCCGGTATACTTCTAGTATACAGTGCACTCACGATTTAGTGCGGGGTAGTGTCACCCTGCTAACACCCCGCACTAAAGCGAGACCCGCAATGAATCAAATAGGGCATCGTGTATCGTTTATGTAGAATCATGTCGACTGTGACAGGTGTCTGAAACCCCGCACTAAAAACCGCATACCGCGCTAAATCAAAGTGCACTAAATCGCGCGTGCACTGTACGGTACTACTAGAAGTACACCACAACTACTATTCAGTAACATGCACTTTGAGATATGATAAATACTACTACTGTAGTACCTAACCGCGGCTGTGGCGCGTGTGCGAGCTCCCAACTCCACAGCAGTCGTGCCGCACAGTGCTGCGACACTCTCCGCCGCTGCCTGGCGCCACAGCGGCGTGCGTGTGCAGAGCCGGCGATGACAGGGGGCGCCGCGGCGGCGGTGACAGAGGCAGATGCGATCCGCTGCATGTGCGGCCCCAAGCGCCAGCGCGCTCCTCGTACACGCCAACAGGCTTTTGCCGCTGTCATGCAGTCAGGTGTTTTCAGGAGTAGCCACGTTGCCGCCGCCCCCTCCCCCCGTGATGCAATACGGTGCTGCTGGCGCCACACGGCGGTGTGCGTGTGCAGAGCCGGTGATGGCCGGGCGCCGCGGCAGCGGTGACGGAGGCAGGTGCGGTGCGCTGCATGTATAACCCCACCCGGTAGCGCTAAGGCGCCAGCATGATATCTCATGCGCGCCGAGGGCGTTAGCCCCTGTCGTGCGCTCGTGATGTTGTAAGGGAGTGGGGGTCACTTCCCCGTCACCCGCACTCACACACACGGCAATGCAAGAGCCCATAGTATGTCGAAAAGGCGTTGCATTGCCATGTTAAGTATGGAAATCATGTGGGTGGACTGTGACATGGCAACACATTAACAAGTGAGAGAGCCCGCACCTGTATGTCCCGCTGCATGGCCAGGTTGTTGATGCTGTACGGCTTGCGCAGCGCCACGTACGCCTCCGCCTACGCGCGACAGAATCAACAACCCGGGCATCAGTGAACAATCTGGGAATCAGTCAACAACCTCCAGGGGAGGGGAAGCAGTCAACAACCCGCAGATCACTCAACAACCTGGGAGACAGTGCTGTGCCCCCCCCGCCACAAGGCGGAACGGCTTCGCTGCGGCCAGAAGTGCCGCCGCAACCGCCAGCCGCCATGTCACTGCGCACGTTTGTACTTCAAGTGTGCTGTTGAAGTTGAAGCAGGCCGCTGCAAAGAGCGGTACTGTCTTGCACACACATGCTGTCTGGCGCTCCCTATCATGCAGGCGGGCACATACTGAGCATCACTTCAGCTCCGTTGTGCCCTGGCAGACTAGTGGGGGTGTTGATGGAAAATGGCGGGCTTGCCAGGCCCTGACCCTTGCCACTCATAAGGACACATGCTTCACCTCCATACTTTTTCTCGAGGCGTGGACTGCATGTTATGGGCCCGGGTGACCACATGCGACCACTGCTTTTGGTGCACCTGTCAACATGTAGTACTTGTGAAGTATAACGTGGTATGTGGTACTTGTGAACTAAACCGCGCGCTAAACGCTTCACCTCGCATGCAGCGCTGCTCGTGAGCCGTGGGCGCAGGGGCATCAGAAGTCATGCAGGAGTGATACACTCCAGCGTGACGTGTGTGAATCATACCGTACTTAGTACTTCAGAAGTACTTCAGAAGTTATGGTACTACATGAAAGGGTATAGAAGTATAATAACAGTTTCGTATTACGGTAACTGTGGTGTTAGTAAAAGCACTCTACGAGGAGCAATGAATGCTGGCTGAGAGGTGTGCCACCACGACTCACACAAGAATTCGAGCACCAAGAGACGTACACACATTGGTCTCTTCCTGAAGGAGGATCTATAGGTGCCTGGCCTAAGGTTCATGAGGTCACCAAAGTGATTGTGACCTTGTAATTCAACAAACCTGTAACAAGCGTACGTTGACAAGTCAACAGACACAACCATAAAAAGTCACCGCATGCCAGCTTGCAAATAGGATCTTCCTTCGCAAACACTTCAAGTGTATCAAGCACATCATGCATCAGAACTGTAAAATAGTCAGTGGGTGTCCTGACGCCAGATGGTAGGCGCCGCTTAGTGCTACGCCCTACACGAAAACAATGTTTTTCAGGTGAGTTGCTAGTAGCACAACCAGCAGGACGCCAACGCTGCTGTCTGCTTTGAAGTACACAGAGTATGTTGCACGTATGCTTTTGATGCGAGTCATCACCAATATTCATTCACCTTTTTTTAAAGAGACACTTCAGAAGTACTAATAACCTCGTCCAGCCAGAGGCCCACGCTCCTCTGCATACCTTTCAAGTACAGATTCCATGTACATGTCACTGGGAGGCTACCTATGTGAGAGGGTTGCTCAAGTGCTGCCTATGACTTCTACATAGGGCATTCATGTCTGTCACATGAAGTGTGTAATGTACCTGGTACTTCAAGTAGTACATGCTGAAGTATATCACCAAGTAGGGTTGCTCAATCGCTGCCTATGACTTTTACATAAGGCATTCATGTCTGTCACATGAAGTGTATAATGTACTTCGAGTAGTATATGCTGAAGTATACCACCACAAAGGCTTAACGTACTTCTCGGTAGGCTGCTAGCGGCGCGCCGTGTCCACCGGGCAAACCATCGATGAGGCAGGCCACGTGCATATACAAAAACACACACACACACACTGTAAATGCTGTAAATGGGTTTCACGTATGTCACAGAGTGAGCGCCACGCTCCACACTCTCACATGAGTATGGTTGCCAGAATCGTATTTAATTGGAAAATACAGCCGACTGTCATTCCATTGTACCCGGTGCAGATGGTTGCAGCCGCCTGCGATGCGCTTGAACTCTGCTATGATCCCACTCTGCTGAGCGCGAAACATTTTTCGTCATCGCAGTTATTGCATTTGTTGCAAGTTCACGGTCAAATTGTGTTACAATTCACGGATACTTCTGGAAAACACAACACTACCGCCAAGGCAGCACAAGAGCGTCACCCACACGCTACCTATGGCATGAGACCTATACGGACTGTAGTAGTGTCATTGAGTTGCACTCGTGGGCGTGCCAGAACCCAGGTCGTGCAAGCCAGTTTGAAGCAGTGGCCACGCCTGTGGCCGCGTGGGCATACAGACAGCTTTGCGTAGTCAACAACAAGAAGTGCCGCAAGCCGGCACGCCTGAGTGGCTGGCAGAGTGGTATACTACGTGGCACCATAGACTATCCTTTTGAAGTCTTCGCACCACACAAGGATTTCACGCTTGTAGGTAGGCTTTGTGAAGTACCGATACTTGTCGGTAAAATAAATGTCACTGTACTACAATAACCTTTCTATGTTCGTATACACACAGTGCCATGAATTTGCCATGGCCACCAGCGGGTGTGCTGGCATACATGACATGGGCTGTTGCACGCCCACAAGTGCAAATAAATAAAACTACAATAGCACTGCTGTGGTGTATCCCTAGGTGCGCACCTTGTTGAGCGGGAAGCCAACGCTGAAGAAGGCCACAAGGACATCGCACATGGGCCACTCCTCCACAGGCTGGTGCAGTATGCAGTGGTCTCCAAAGAACACAAACTGCACCGCCGCCCATCGCCACAATCCGCGCCCGCCCGCCGCACAGCAGCAGCAACATCAGCAGCAGCGGCAGCAGCAGCGGCAACAGCAGCAGCAGCAGCGGCAGCAGCAGCGGCAACAGCAGCAGCAGCAGCAGCAGTGGCGGCAGCAGCAGCAGCAGCAGTTCGCGGCAACAGCAGCAGGAGCAGTGGCGGCAGCAGCAGCAGCAACGACGGCGGCAGCAGCAGCCGCGGCGGCGGCCGTGGACGCAGCAGCGTTGCAGGCACTGTTGGGTTAGCGCCAGGTGAAGCAGCCATGACTGGCACCCGGAGTGCCACTCGCTGACAGTGTCTGCCACCATATAACATTTTATTGTTTTTTCATGCACTCGGATGTGCATCTGTGTGTGTAATCAGTGCCCGCCACCATGTGTATAAATAAATACCACAAATTTTTCATGTTTTTTTTTTCACACGCTTGTATGTGCATGCCTATGTAATAGGTAAGCACATAGTGGCAGGCTATTGTTGCCAACCTTACTCAACCACTCAGCGCCACGTACACTTGACAGTGGCAGGTGCGCCTGGACTGTACAACCACATGCACACAAAGGCAACTGTTAGGTTGTGCAGTTGCGGCTGAGGCTGCTGGCCGTCGCCTCTGCTGTGCGTTTCTGTAACAACTGCATTTTCGTGGTGTGTGTAAATATGCATGTTTCCCCCTTTGCGTAAAAAAAAGGAACACGGTGAACGACGCCATGCTTTTGTGACGGAGCTGCACCTGCGTGCTCTCAAGATGGTGCTGCCATCACACCTTCTGAGCAGCCGCGGCAAGGGCCACTAGAGCGGCGGCTGGCGCAGGCCTTAAGCGTGACCTATGAGCCCGACACCTGGAAAGCGCGGGGAAGCACCAACTCACCCTGCTTGCGCACCTACCAGCCCCACAACTGCTCTGGTGCTGCATGTTTGGAACCTGCGATGCTCTGCTGCTGCACATTCACAACACACGGTCGCCATGACGCGCTCGCCAGACTGCTTCGAGCTGCTGCAGCAGCCCCAGGCAGCACAGAGCTCGCCAGCAGAAGCGGTTGACGGAGGCAGCAACTCAACGGCTCTTGCCGTCACTCCGCTGCTGCCGGCCTCACCTCGAAGCGGGCGGGGTCGAACCTGCTGAGAATGGAGCGCATGTGCTTGCTCTGCGCCTTCTTGTCCCGGGCGCAGATCCCCACTGTGATGCGCCCATCGCTGCGCACCAGCTTCCCTCTCCAGGTGATCACCTTGCCATCCCAGCCACGCCCCGTCGCAGTCATGCCGCCCTGCCGCCGCCGCCGCTGCTGCTGCCGCGCTTATGTTGCTCTTCCTCTGCTGCAGTGCTGGCCGGCCCTGGCCGGAAAGCTCCTCACACAGGGAAAAGTGGGCGTTCTTTTCCCTCGAGATCACAGATTTCTGTCAGAAAATGAGCAACAAAACAGCAGCACTCAGCAGTGCCACGCTTGCGATGCCCGCACATGTGCACCGTTACGGTATTGGACCCATGGAATTCGCCCCGTGGGGCATGCGCACCGTGCGCTGTTCTCACCAAATGCCATGCTTTCCCAAGCCAAGTCTGCTTTAAAGTGCCTGCACGCGCGCCCTCTACAGGTGGCAATGGGAGATCTCGAGCCACCACCCTAGGCGCCACTTGCCGGCCATGTTCGGTCAGAAAAGTACATTAGTAGTGTAGGAGGCTTGAAGGGGGTTGAAACCGACAGATCTAGATACAGCGTGGGCCGTAATGCCGCTGCATCAAACGTGCGCGCATGTTCGTGAGGAATGCAAAGCGGCTAAGCAGCTAGCCCGGGCAGAGTATAGATGCCTGCACCCAGTGATGTACTGCTCCGCCGGCTCTGAAAACACTGGGAGAACACCAGAGGCCATGTGCGCCACACACCCGTCACAGGCCCACTGCACAGCCAGCCTAGTACGGTGATGCTGGCTACGCACCGCGCTGGCGCCTCGTCCCCATGTGGCGGACGAGCGGCTGCTGCAGTCGGCGCCCAAAACCATGGTGCACTCGAGATCTTCAACCCTCACCCCCCGGGGCTCTCCCCCAACCCACCCTAGGCTTCATACACCCCCCCTCTCCCCCCCCCCCCCCCCGCCGCAGCAGCTCACATGCCCACCGCGCCGCCAGGCGCCTGCGCGCTGCCGGGCCTGCTGGCCGCGCCCGCCTTGGCTGCTTTAAATTGTCCCCCACCCCTGCCGGCTGCGGCAGGCCCTCCGCAGGGCGCTTGCCAATGGTGCCGCTGGGCTCGGCAGCCTCCAGCAGGGCTGCGGTCCCCGCGTCGCTCACGTTGTCCTCGAATGCCGGTGTCGCGAGCCCCCCGCTGGCACGTCGTCGACCGTCACGGTGTTCGAGCCGTGCCCCGGGCCGGCGGCCGAGTCGGCGTCGGGTGCCGCTGCGGCAGCCGCCGGCATCGCCATCTCCAATACGTGCCGGTCGCTGGGCTCGGCGGCCTCCAGCAAGGCAGCCGCTGCGGTTCTTCTGTTGTTGATAGCCAGCGCGAGCTGCTTGGGTGTAAGGCCACCGGCGTCCTTAATGCTGAGGCTGGGCGCCCCGCTCCAGCAGGAATTGGACGCTGCCTGGCCACGCGTAGAGGGCGGCCTGCTGCAGCGACGCGTCGCCGTACTCATCCTCGGTGTCGACGCGCTGCGGGTACTTCAGTAGGGCCTCGCGCAGGGGGGTGAAGGACACGGTCTCGCACGCCGCGTGCATGGCGCGCAGCACGCCGTCGGCCAGTCCGCCGGGGCACAGAGTGGCGAGCAGGTGGGACAGGTTCTGCTGGTGCCTAACGTAGTCGAATGCGAGCACCAGAAATTGCTTGACGTGCAGCAGCCATGCCCCCTCCCTTTCGACCACGCTTGTGGCGCCGCCAGCTCCTTCTGTCGTCTGCGTGTCCCACAGGTCCTCGAGCGGCATCTTGTTGTTGTCTGTTGCCGTTGTGTGGGCCTCCGTTAGCACGCCTTCCAGCGCCTCTGCCGCCGTGCACAGCGCCTGGTCGACGACGGCTTCCGCGTCCCTCCATGCTGCCACTTCCGCCGCCACAGCGGCCAGGTCCTCGGGTGCCTCTCCCGCGCGTTCACACACCGCCGCCAACATCAGATATTCTCCGCAACGCGTATACTGTAACAACAGCCTGTCAGTGAGACCTGTACTGCCAGTGGGCCAGGCACAACTTTGAGCACAGTTGCCTGAGACGGGGGGTAACCGTTGCTCTCATACGCAATTCTACTGGCAGTGCCTCTGCTGCTGGACCAGGTGCTACTGCTACCGCAACCGCCGATGGCGGCCCTGCTGCACAGCTACAAGGCGCATGCGTTCACCACGCCAAGGTTCTGGTGGAGCTGGTTCTACCAGCAATAGCTGCTACTACTGCTGTACGGGCTGTTGCCGTCGCACTCCAACCCAGTCCATGTTCGCACGGCAAACGTACCCTTGCTGTGTCTTCATGATCACGTCCCCCGCGGGTAGCTTTCGCTCTCGACGTCGCGACGATGCTGTCCATGAACACGATGGACTCCTCCGGCGTCAAGGGAGCAAAGAGGAGGTCCACGGTGCGGCAGAGGCAGAGCTCACCCTGGCTCGCCAGGAACTGCTCGAGTCTGTCTTGCAGCAACTCCCGCTCTGGTCCGGTGTCCGCGAACGGCAAGCACCTTAGCCAGCGCTTTCGGCACCCTGATCATGATGGCATGCAACATCATGATCATCTTGAGGCCATCCGGCGTCCGCGCTGCCCCAAGCACGGCTCGGAAGACCTTGTACGGCACGGGCAGCATGGTTGTCGTTGGGCGTGCAGCCGACCTTCAAAGCTGAGGCACACTTGCTGCTGGTGCTCGGCCGTAAGTACTAGTACGGCCAGTTAACCGTGCGTGTCTTGCGAAAAGTGCGCGCGACTACGGTTCCCCTCTCTGACTGCCAGCGTGCGTGTGTGCGTCCTCCCCCCTTGTTGCGATTGAGGCACGCGGCCACGGCTCCCCTCGAGCTCAGACTAGTCGACTGCCAGCTTTGCAAGCCTGGACAGGACGACGTGCGTGTTGCTCTCTGTGCTGCTCACTCGAGGCCCGGGACTCGAGGGCACGCAGCACAGGCGACAGCAGTCTCGGACTTGACCCTCTCTTGGCCCAGCGCCCGCTGGCGACGCCACAGTGGCGCAGCACAGGGTAGCTGCCGTTATCGGCAGGTACCGAGCAGCCACGAGAACGGCAGGGCGACTGCTCTGCTCTGTGCGCGTGTGTGCTCGAGCGTAACGAATTCGAAGTCAGCGCTGCGGACAGTGCTGCGCGCGCACCAACTGTCTGCGCGCGCAACTGGTCCCCCCGATTTTACCTGGGTAAGAAACCGTGCCAACAAGCACACGGCGGGCACCGTGGCCAGCGTCACTCGCACGAGGAGCATCAACCTGGGGGCAGAGCAGGCCACATGGTCTGGCTCGCTGCTGCTGCGGGCAGCGAGGTCTGTGCAAAAGGCTTGCACTGAGACGACAGCGCGTACACGCGCTCGCGACGTCTCTCTTCCCCCCAGGAGCTGGTGCTGTGCTCTCGTGTGGCGTGCCGAGCGCGGCGAGCGCCCCCAAGCGGCGCCTGCCCTAGGCCCATGTGCAGGTAAGAATCGGCGCGCACGTGCTGCTGCGGACATTCGAGGCCAGGCACCGCCTGGCCCGCCCCCCGCAGTGGGAGTCTGTGCTTTTCGGACTCGCTGCCTGAGTCAGGGAGCACTAGTGGTGGCTGGCGTTCTGTCTCAGCTCGAGTTCGCGAGAGGGCACCACTGGTGCCGTCTTCTGGGAGTTGGGAGCAGCCGCCTCTCCCTTCTCCACGGGCCACCTCCGTCCACAAGCAGCAGCACCGTGCGTTGCCCGAAGTCCCCACCCCGTTCCTGCTTCTTCCGGCACCACCCCGCAGTTTTGGAAAGGGTCAGTACCCTTTTGCGCTATTGCATGTTTTAGTAATAAATAAATGTTTGTTTGTAGCACACCTTGCACGTTGTTCATCCTTTGTAAACAATGTTCAGGCATCACGTATACATGTCTTGCCCAGCACTGTTAGACATGGACTGCGGTGTGCAGCTGCCTTTAGTTTACGCATGCCGCGCACGTACTGCATGCATCCAAGCATCCGCATGTCGCGTACCGCTTGTGTAGCATAGTTTCCCCCCGCTTTGGTCTCAATTTTGTTGTTGGTGCGGGGGCTTGGCGCCAAGCCTCACCTCACCAGCTTGGCGCCGTATCAAGAGAGACCTTGTGTAGCAGCACTTTTGGCAGCGACGTGCTTGTGCTGTTGAACATATATGGGCATCCTATGCTGGATGTCCTTCTGAGCAAGAATTTATGGTTGACACTGCCCCGAGTCTGTGCTCTGTTGCCGGTGCTGTTTGGCCAGTGTGTCTTGCGCAATGGAGTGTGTGTCTGCTGCTGTGCATGCTGAACTGTCGCCATGCTTGCGTTCAATGTCCATGCACTACCAGCATCGCTTTACAGTGCCACATGCCCTAGATGTGGCAACATTGCCACATGCTACACTGCGGCCGTGTTTGCATTCAATGCCCATGTATTTGCGTGACACCGCCACTATAGCCACTGCTCACAGGATGCTGCGGCACATGTACCCGAGTGCTTTGGGGGCGCCGTGCTGTAACTAGGCACTGTGTTGCTGCTACAGGCACTCCTCTTGTCGTTGAACACCTTGTTTACAATGGATGTGCTCATGTGTGAAACTGTGTGTATGGCCCTCACACACCATTGCGTCGCAGCATGGCACCCAGCAAGCACCTTTCACCACTTGTCTGCAAGAACCACCAACGCCCAAGTTTCGCTGCTTTGAGGCCTGTGGTCCAAGCAGAGGGGTCTCTTGTCTCACTCAGCAGACTCCTCTAGTCCATGGATGTGCATGCCTCAAGCGCACAACCAGTCAGTAAATGCACAGCGGCTCAAGTGAATTGATGGCATGTCCACAGAGCATTGAGCGGTGCTGGCGCTGTGTCAGTGACGACGCCTGCACTGCAACTACTGGCGCTCTCCCATGTCATCACACCACAAGTGTTGCACAAGTTGCGTCAGCAACACACACAGTGGGCGATGTGTTATGGTATTAGCGTTGTGCGTAGGCCGGTCATGATGCTAGAAGGATGTGGCTGTGTACAGCACACAAGTGCT
>JAULBY010028628.1:0-16318 GCA_032358315.1 Ophiocytium majus
CTTTAACAGCATAAAATTTTTCAGTTAAAATATCGCCGGCTTTTACGGTAATATTTTTTGATATTGTATCAAAATCAAGATTAGTAACCAATATTTTATAGTCACCCGGAGGAATACGTGTTATGGTAAAAAAACCATTCATATCGGTATTTGCGCCAATAGTTGTGCCTTTAAAGTACACGTTACTAAAGGGCACGGGTTCGCCATTTGCTTTGTCGTAAACAAAACCTTTAACTATACCGTTAGTTTGCGAAATGCCATTATAGGATAATAGACAAATAGTTAATACAAAAAGTGTTTTTCTTATTAGAGTATAAAATGCCATAAATCAAATCCTTTTTTGAGCAAAATTTTGATTCGTAAATGTACTTATTATTAAATTACGGAACCTTTAAGAGACCACTTTTTTGATAAGTGGTAGAATTCCTCTTTTAAACTGTAAATCTTACATATGTTATATAATTTTAAACTCTGCTTTTAACATCTAAAACCGTTGGCATATCTTTAGCTTATGAATTAATACTATTTATTTTTTGCCTTTTTAAGAAGTAAAAAATCAGCTTTGGTCAAATTGAATTTAATTTTTTTTAACTTTTAGTAAAAAACATTGAATAAATTGAAAAATTAGTTTACATTTACTTATATAAAATTTTAACAGTATGAAAAAAATATTTATTTTACTTATTGTGTTTACAACGGTTTCGTTAAGTGGTTTTTCTCAAACCATTTGGACTGGTTTAGGAACAACAAATAATTGGACAGATGCGTTAAATTGGTCAACATTAACCGTTCCGGGTACAACTGCTACCACAGGTGAGGATATTGTTTTTAATGGCCTATCTGTTAAAAATTGTGATGTTGATATGGATATTGATGTAAATACAATTAGTGTAGACCCAGGATACTCCGGAACAATTAATTTTTTATCTTCTACGCCTGTAATTAACTCTGATTTCTCGCAATCTTCAGGTATTGTTATAGCAACAGATCAGGAATTTATTGTTGGAGGCAATTTTTCTTTTTCAGGTGGAACTTTCAATCATAATAATGGAAAAGTATCAATGTTTGTCACCCAAGGCACAACGTCCTCTATATCTGGAAGTGTTGTTTTTAACGAATTATCGATTAATCCTACCGGTCTTGCATCTACACAAAGAAATTTAAATTTTGGTAATTGTATCACATCCACACTTACCCTTGAACCTACTAACAGGGTATTTAGTTACCAGGGAATAGTAAATATTTTAAGCGTTTTATCAATTAACGGGGCAAATAGTAATCTACCTTTAAATAATACAGGAGTATTTAGAATGAATGGCCCAAGTGCATTTATTTCATCTACGGCTGGCGCAACTCAAAGTAAACTGGGAAATATCTTAATAAATACACCTGGGACTTTTTCAATGTCGGGAAACATTTCTATTACCGGTACATGGACTAACTCTAATATTGCAACATTTGTACCTGGAATTTCATTAGTGACTTTTTATAACGGTACTATTACTTCTGGAACAACTGCTGCGTCCAGCGCTTATTTTGATAATATCTCAGTAGCCACAAACTCAGCTTTAACTATTTCAGGAACTTCAAGAATAAATGTTTTTGGAAACATAATTAACGGGGGAACGATAAATTGCAATAATTCACAAATTGGATTAGCGGGAAATTTGACCAACAATGGAACTTATAATGCATCCACAAGCTTATTAAATTTAAATGGTGCAGGCGCTCAATCAATTGGCGGAACGAGTACTTTAACGACCTTAAAAGCTTTAGAAATCTCTTCTTCCGGAACAAAAACATTATTACATCCTGTAAATTTATTGGATTCGCTTAAATTAAGTGGGTCGGGATCTTTAAATACAGGAGGTAATTTAACTTTAAAAGCAACCACGTCTTTAAAAGCCAGGATTGCTGAAATAACTTCAGGTGGAACTATTTCCGGAAACGTCACTGTTGAGACTTTTGCTCCAGGAGGAACTACCGGGTGGGCATTGCTAGGAGTTAGCGGCGTAAGTTCTATGACAATGAACGATTGGTATGATGATTTTCCAATGACGATTGAGGGTTCTGCTACAGGAGTAACTTCGGCTGCCGGTTATTTTGAATCCATGCAAGGTTGGAACGAAGGGGATGCATATGGATATGATACTACAATCACAATTAATACGCCATTAAATCCGGGTCAGGGTTTTTGGTCTTATTTAGGAACCGGCCCCTCAACTACTTCAGATATAATTATTGATGTTACAGGTAACGCTGTTACAGGGAATGTAAATATCCCTTTAACCAATTCCGCTCAAACCGGCACGAACCTGATTTCAAATCCATATGCGTCGCCAATTTCCTGGACCGCTTTACGTAATGGAAATGCAGCTGTAACAAATGCTATTTATATTTATAATGCTGATGGACCTTATGCGTCTTTTGTAAATGGAGTGGGTACAAATGGCGGTAACAATATTATTCCTTCGGGGCAAGGTTTTTATGTAGAGGCGCTTTCTAATACAAATTTAACTGCGCAGGAGTCAAACAAAAGATCAAATAACACCGGTGCAAATCCTTTATTAAAATTAAACAGCCAGGCAAATATAGGATTGCCAATTAAATTAAAAATAAATGGTTCTGCTGGAGATTATGATGAAACTGCTATTCGTTTTCATGGCGCAGCAACAAATGCTTATGATATAGAATGGGATGCAAGAAAAATTTTCCAAACCCCGGGTTATGTTGGTTATCCGGGTAGTTACAGTAAATACACTACTATTTCAACTAAAAGTGGAAATACAGATTATTCGATCAACAGCTTACCGTATGCATTAACACAAAACGCTGTTATTCCTGTTTTAGTTAAAGTAATGACTAGCGGTCAGTACACAATTAGCAGTAGTGATATGCAATTATTACCTCCAAATGCTTGTGTTACTTTAAAAGATAAATTATTAAACGTTGTACATAATATCAAAGCAAGTCCATATGTATGTACAATTAATGATACAACTTCAACTGCACGTTTTGAATTAACAGTTTGCGCTGATATGACAACAGGCATTAACGATAATAATTCAATTGCTAACTCTGATCTTTCTGTAAATGTTAAGCATGATCAAAGTGGTATTGATGTTGATCTTAACTTTGATAAGCCTACTAAAGCGAAAATTTCAGTAACAAATATTCTTGGTCAAAAAATTGTAGAAAACAAAAAAGTAACAACACAAAACGAAACTGTACATTTTGGATTAGAACCAAAAAATCAGTTATTATTTGTAACCGTTGAAACAGAAAATAATAAAATAACTAAAAAGATCATTCACTAATTTTCGATATTACTGAATTATCCCGCCTGGCTTAGCTATGGCGGGATTTTTTTTGCCATTTTTGCAATATTTAGCGGTATTATTGCGTTTTAGGAATTAAGCATTGTTTATATTTGATCATGATAAATAAGATACTCGTTTATTTTTTATTACTTACACCGGTTTTATCTTTCTCTCAAACAAAAACCGGAGATGACGACGATTACGTTAACGATAACGTTTTAAAATACGATGACTATAATTATAAACCAACAATTAAAACAGTAAAGCTTCACGAAACTACATGGGAATATAGCGCGCCAATAATTGATCTTAATGGAGGCGAGCAACTTGAATTAAGTTTTGATGATCTTGACGGTGATCAAAAACAATACTCCATGACCTTTGTGCATTGCAATGCCGATTGGACTCCTAGCGATCTGATGATAAGCGAATACCTTAGTGGATATTTTGATCTTAATCTTATCAATTTCACTTATTCAATGAATACGTATCAAAAATACACACATTATACAATATTATTTCCGCAGCAAAATTTAAAATTTACAAAAAGCGGAAATTATATTTTATATGTTTATGCCTATGGTGATAAAAAAGATCTTGTATTGAGCAGGCGTTTTCTTTTATATGACAATAAGATTACAGTAGCCGCAAATTTCAGACAGCCTATTGGTGATAATGAGCAATATAACAAACAGCATATTGATTTTACGATTAGTAATTCAGGTTATGATATTACCAATCCATACAAAGATCTTAAAGTTACTATCACACAAAACAACCGTTGGGATAATGCTGTAACCGACATTAAACCAACTTTTATGGGCGGTAATACGCTTACTTATTCTTTAGATGATGCTTCTACATTTAATGGTGGAAATGAGTTCAGGTATTTTGACGCGCGAAGTGTGAGATATTATTCAGAAAAAGTAAAAGATATCTTTAAAGATGAAAATTTTAAAAATCATATTGTTTTATACAAAGATGAAACGCGCTCTATAAAACCTTATTTGTATTACCCTGATTTTAATGGAAATTTTTTAATTAAGAATAATGATTTTAAAGGCAATATGGATTTTGAAGCCGATTATGTTTATGTAGAATTTTTTGTTCCGTATTTAAACCCGGAAATAAACGGTAACTTTTATATACTTGGAAAACTGACCGATTGGCGCATGAATAAAACCAGTAAAATGACTTATAATTATAAACGCTTAGGGTACGAAGCAAAATTGTATCTAAAACAAGGGTATTATAATTATATGTATGTTTTAAGTAATGATAGCAAGCCGGGCGGCGATGAAACCGTTATGGAAGGAAATCATTGGGATACTGAGAATGATTATAATATTATTGTGTATCATCGCAAGATTGGAACTTATTATGACCAGCTAATAGGGTATAAAAAATTAAATTCTTTAAGAAAATAATTATTTTACAAGGATCTTTGCTTCCAGCATATCCATTATAGCATATTTAACACCTTCGCGCCCCAAACCGCTTTCTTTAATGCCACCATAAGGCATTTGATCAAAACGTAAAGTTGGCACATCGTTGTGGATAATGCCGCCCACTTCAATGTTTTTGAAACAAATATCAAGTTCGTAAACCGAATCGGTAAATACACCGCATTGTAAGCCAAATTTAGAATCGTTTATTTTTTTTATAGCATCTTCAATCTTACCATTATATTTTTCAATGCAAATTACCGGGCCAAAAACTTCTTCTGAATTTACTTTCATTTTAGAAGTAGTATTGGTTAAAATTGTTGGTTCATAAAAACATTTTTTTCGTTTTCCACCGCAAACAAGAGTAGCGCCTTCTGCCACGGCCTCTGTAACCCATTCGGCAACACGCTTGGCGTTCTCTTCATCGATCATAACAGAAATACGTGTTTCTTTTTTTATTGGGTCGCCTGATAATAATTTTTCAGTTTCTTTTTTCATCAGCTCTAAAAACTCATTAAAAATATCTGGATGAACAATAAAACGTTGTGCGTGAATACAAATTTGGCCGCTGTAAGAAAATGCACCGGTTAAACATTTTGCTATTATTTTTTTGAGATCAACATCTTTAGAAATTATTACACCGGCATTTCCACCAAGCTCTAAAACAACTTTCTTTTTGCCACTTTGTTTTTTTAATTCCCAGCCAACAACAGGCGAACCCGTAAAGCTCAACAAATTAATGCGCTCATCTGTTACCAATAAATTTCCGGTTGTTCTATCCATTGGTAAGATGGATACCATACCTTTAGGTAAGTTTGTTTCGTCAATAATATGCGCCAATTCTAATGTAGAAAGTGGAGTAGTAGAAGCAGGCTTTAAAATAATAGGACAGCCGGCTGCAATGGCCGGTGCAAGTTTATGAACTGCCAGGTTCATCGGAAAATTAAAGGGAGCAATACCTGCTACAATACCTATTGGGAAATAATTTATAATACCTTCTTTGTTTTTACCGTTCGGCGTCCAGTCAAGGCTCATATATTCTTTTGGTAAACGTTTGCATTCTTCGGCAGCAATTAAAAATGTTTGTGCTGCGCGTTCAATTTCCGAAATAGCATATATAACAGGCTTTCCGCTTTCAATACATAAAACTTTTGCAAGATGAATTTTTTTCTCCTCTAACTGTTCTGAAATAAATTTAAGAGCAGTGTATTTTTCGTGCGATGATAATTCTTTACAAGCCTGCTTTACTTTTTCAGCTGCAACTATAGCTTTATCCAAAACCTTTTTATCAGCTAAAAAAGTTTGTGTAAATAATTTACCGGTATATTTATTTGTAACAGTAAGCGGTTGATCGGTGGTTATAAATTCACCTGCTAAAAATATTTTACATTCTAACATTAAAGTTGTATTTTTTTACTGCAAGATAAACATTTTTATAATCCGGTTATTTTTTGTTAACCCTTTTGCCTTCAAGCTCTTTTTTTAATTCGTGGTTTTGCTGTGCTTCGTCAATAGAATGTGATTGTTGCAGGCTTTCTTCCTTCATTGTAAACTCGCTTAATTTAGAATAATATTTTTTAATTACTTTCAATTCATCCTCTGTCATATTCTCAACATTTACCAATCGGTTACTTGCAAATTCGTGTGCAGCAACTAATTCGTTTAATTTTAATTGAATGGCCAGCGAATCTTTATTTTGGGATTTCTGAATTAAAAAAACCATTAAAAAAGTAACAATGGTGGTGCCTGTATTGATTACCAATTGCCAGTTCTCTGAAAAATCAAAGAGGGGGCCTGTAACTGCCCAAACAATAATAGATAGTAATGCTATTGAAAATGCGATAGAACCTCCTGTAATTTCTGTAACCTTAGTTGCAAAACGTTCAAAAAAATTTCCGCGATGTTTTTTTTTCATAATTGTAGGATAATTAACATATAATTTAAGCAAAGCTTATGCCGTGTGGTTTAAAATGCAATAAATTTGTGTGGTGAATAAAATTTCGTTATATTCAATTGGCCATGGTACGAGGAAAGAAGAAGACCTTGTGGAATTATTAAAAAAATTCAATATTAATTATCTGGTAGATGTAAGGTCAAAACCTTTCTCAAAATATAATCCGCAATTTAATCAGCCTGTATTAAAAGCTTATTTACAAAAAAATGATCTTGCATATGTATTTATGGGTAATGCACTTGGTGGCAGGCCGGATGATGCCATTTGTTATAAGCTGGATGGAAGAGTGGATTATGAAATAGTAAAATCAAAGGATTTTTTTCTTAGAGGAATTAAGCGCTTAAAAACTGCCTATGAAAAAGGTATTTCGTTAGCAATTATGTGCAGCGAAACAAAACCACAAGATTGTCATCGTAGCAGGTTAATAGGTGATTTTTTATTAAGCGAAAATATCATTCTTCAACATATAGATGAGAATGGTAATTTAAGAAGTCAAACACAGGTTCAGGAACTTTTTTAACTCCTCATCCTGCGGATTTATTTCCACATAAATTGGCAAAAAAATACTGTAAAGTAGAAGTAAAAAGTATTTAGGTATAATGTTTGCCCGTTAAAAATAAAATTGAAATATGAACAATTTCTTTAAAGGTTTTACATTATCATGGAGTGCGTTTTTGGATATGCTTCCGGCTATTTTAGGCGCTATAATTTGTTTTATATTAACTATTATTATTGCCAATTTTGTTTCAGAGATTGCCGCAAAATATTCTATTAAAAGAACCAAAGACAGTCTTATAGCAAACTTTATAAGTAAAATAGTTTGGTCGGTTATATTTATAATGGGCACTGTTTTAGCGCTGGGCATTTTAGGTTTAGGTACAATTTCAAATAAAATATTAGCAGGCGCTGGCATTACCACATTTATTGTTGGCTTTGCTTTAAAGGATATTGGTGAAAATTTTTTATCGGGATTGATACTTGCTTTTAGCAGACCTTATAGGGTAGGAAATGTAATTGAATGCGTTGGTGTAAAAGGTGTTGTAAAAGATATGACCATGCGGCAAACAACAGTAGAGGCTGAGAACGGCAAAATAATTCTTATCCCAAACTCTTCAATTATAAAAAACCCATTGATAAAATATCTTAATAACGATAATAATTCCAGGCAAGAATTTGCGATCAGTGTTAATATTGAGGATATAGAAAAAGCAATAAAAATTATTTATGATACCTTAGTCGCTTTTGAAATAATTTTAAAGCAGGATGAAAAAAAACCTAAAGTAATTATTGATTCATTAAGTGGTGATAAAGCAAAGCTTTTAGTGATCTACTGGTTTGATGTTAGCAATTTTAAAGGTTCACGCTCAGGCTCAAGGTCAGGTATTATGCTTACCGTATTTGAAAAATTAAATGAAGCCGGTGTAAAATATTCAGGATAGCGAACTGCGCGCCAGGGATGTGTAGGGTTTAGCTCTTTTGCCTGCTAAGGCAAAAAGCCGTAGCGTAGCGAAGCCCGTAACAGCCCGCCCGGGCGCCCAAATATAATTATTGTTGAACCGTTCTTAGATGATAATTTATAATAAACAATTTAAATAAATTCTTAAAATTTGTTTTATTTTGTACTGTAATGAGTACTATCGAAATTAATTCTCAATTTGAACACGTTTTAAATTTTGTTAACCAAACCAACCAGCCAATTTTTTTAACAGGAAAGGCCGGTACCGGTAAAACAACCTTATTAAAACACATAAGGGAAAATACCATTAAACAAATGGCGGTTGTTGCACCAACGGGTGTAGCGGCAATAAACGCAGGTGGAACAACTATCCATTCTTTTTTTCAATTTCCATTCGCGCCTTTTTTACCTGTTTTAAATTTAGAAGGAAATGCCGATTTTTCAAAGCAGTCTTTAGCATCTTTTAAATACAATAGTTTACGTCTTTCTATTTTCAGAAAGTTAGAGTTATTAGTTATTGATGAAATAAGTATGGTGCGCGCTGATCTTTTGGATCAAATTGATTTTGTATTGCGCAGCAGCCGTAAAAAAACGCATTTGCCATTTGGCGGCGTGCAGGTTATGTTTATTGGAGATATGCATCAGCTGCCACCTGTTGTTAATCATGAAGAATGGCGATTGTTAAGTCATATTTATCAAAGCCCTTATTTTTTTGATAGTCTTGTCGTAAAAAATAATCCACCGGTTTACATTGAGCTTGAAAAAATTTACAGGCAAAAAGACCAGGACTTTATAGATATTTTAAATAAAGTGCGTAACAATAATTTAAGCTTTGAAGATCTTACAGAATTAAATACGCATTACAAACCTGATCTTTCAAACGATTTTATACGGGCAAATATTACTTTAACAACGCACAATCAAAAGGCGGATGAGATCAACCAAAAATTGCTGAATGAATTACCGGATAAGGCTTATGCTTTTAAAAGTAAAGTAGAAGGTGTTTTTGGTGAGAAAAATTATCCCGCCGATGAACAACTCATATTAAAAAAAGGAACCCGTGTAATGTTCCTTAAAAATAATACGGAGAAAAATTATTACAATGGCAAAATTGGCATTGTAACTTCTGTTAATGATTCTTCAATAAAAGTAAAATGCGAAGAAGATAATAACGAAATTGAAGTAAGTAAAGAGGTATGGACAAACGTTTCATACAAATTAAATAAAGATACCAAAGTAATTGAAGAAGAAATTCTCGGAACATTTTCTCAATATCCTTTACGTTTGGCCTGGGCCATTACTATTCATAAAAGCCAGGGTTTAACATTTGAAAAAGTAATTATTGATGCAGCGCATTCGTTTAGTGCAGGCCAGGTTTATGTTGCCTTAAGCCGTTGCAGAAGTTTAAACGGATTAACGCTTAGCTCAAAAATAAATGCCGAGACTTTATTTAATGATAAAAAGATCCTGCATTTTTCCTCAACAAAACAAGATCAGGCTGCGATTGATGCCGTTTTTAGATCTTCAAAAGAAGAATATATAAAAACAATGTTGTTGAATTTATTCGATCTTACAGATATTATTTATTCACGAAAAGATCTTGCAGGAATTTTTCAAATGTATAAAACACGTTTGCATGCTTCGGTAAACGACTGGAGTGAAAAATTATTTTCGAAGCTGGATCCTTTGAATGAAGTAAGTCTTAAATTTAAAAATCAGCTTATTAATTTAATTTCTGCTTCTTCAAATGTGGAGTACGATGAGAACATAAGCAAGCGCCTTGGCAAGGCCACTACTTATTTTTTAGCAGAGTTTGAACAGATATTAAGCTTATTAAAAAACATTCCATTTACTACAGAAAGCAAAGAAGCAGCTGAAGAGATAAATGCAGAATTGCAAAGCTTATTTGAACAGGTATTTACAAAAAATACTTTATTTAAATCAAGTGCTTATGGATTTAATCTGCATGAATTTTTAAAAGCAAAATTAAAAATTGTTTATCCGGCAATTCGTATTAATGTTTATGAGAACGCACGCAATGCAAAAATTTCATCCGACGTTAACCACCCTGAATTGTACAAAAAATTATTGTTGCTTCGCGATGATATAATTAACGAAGAATACAGACCAATTTATATGGTGGCCAGCAACAAAACTTTAAAAGAGCTGACAGAGTTTTTGCCAACAACAGATGAGGAGTTGATGAAAATAAGTGGTTTTGGAGAAGCTAAAGTAGATGCATATGGAAAAGATTTTTTAACAATCATAAAAGATTATATGATGGAGCATGATCTTGAATCGAACATGAAGACTAAAGCTCCAACAAAAGCAAAAAAGGTAAAAAAAGAGAAAGCTGCACCTGAAGAAAAAGAAATTAAAGTAAGTAGTAAAGAACAAACATTTAGATTGTTTAAAGAAGGAATGAGTATGCAGGAAATTGCTGCTGTGCGAGGTTATGCGATCACAACTTTAGAAAGTCACTTAACACCTTACGTTACAAGTGGCGAAATAAATATTGATCAATTGGTTTCTGCTGAAAAGCAAAAAACAATTTTAAAAGCACTTGAAAAGTTTGATAAAACAGCAGGATTAACTCCCATAAAAAGTAAATTACCTTCTGATATTTCTTTTTCGGAAATTAAATATGTGTTGGCGCATAAAATGAAAGAAGAGAGTTCGTAGAAATTGCCGCCCATCCCCGATAGATATCAGGATATCGAAAGGCATTCAATCATAGTTAAACAGGTTAAACATGACAGCTTTTTTATACTTACACAATTTCTATTTAGCAGTATATAATTCAAAGAAATGATAGAAGCTATGCTTTATTTTTTATCTTTGAGTAATAATGATAAATACCTTTACAATTCCCATCATTCCGCAAAACGAAGCTGCCAGATTTAAAGCACTTGAATATTTTGATATTTTAAATACTTTGCCTGATCGTTACTTTAGCAACCTTGCAAGGATAATTGCTGTAACTTTTAATGCGCCAATTGCATTAATATCGTTTGTAGGTTCAGAAGATGTTATTTTTAAAGGCAATTTTGGAATGAAAGGTGTAGATAAAGTGGATAGGGGGAAAAGTCTTTGTTCTTTAGCAGTTCTTGATGCTGAGCCAACAATTTTTAGAGATGCTTTAAAAGAACCATGTTTATTAAAAAATCCGTTGGTTGTTGGTGAATTTGGACTGCGCTTTTATGCAGGTGCACCAATAATTACAAAAGAAGGTTTTGCAATTGGTACTGTTTGCATTGTAGGAAAAGAGCCAAGAGAATTTAATAAAGATGAAACAGATATCTTAAAATTATTTGCTGAGAATGCCATGCACGAAATTGAAATGCGCGGTGTTATCAAATACCAAACGCAGGCAAACTAATTTTATTTTTTATAATTTACCATATAATGCAAGCCTACACTTTCTTTGCGTTTCATAGCATGTTTTATAACCAAATAACCAATACAAATTAAGTTACGAAGCTCACATAATTTTTGAGTGATAATAGTTTTATCATAAAGCGCTTCATTCTCCATATATAGAATCTCCAAACGATCAAAGGCGCGTTTTAAGCGCAATTCACTTCGCACAATGCCAACATAATTACTCATTATTTGCTGCACTTCTTTTTGCGATTGTGTAATTAAGATCATCTCTTCGGCATGCTCCGTTCCTTCAGCATTCCATTCAGGAATATTATTTTCTATCTCAGCTTTATCAAAAACACTTTTTGCATGCTCCGATGCGCGATGTGCAAACACAACTGCTTCTAATAAAGAATTACTTGCTAAACGGTTGGCACCGTGTAAACCTGTGCAGGCGCATTCGCCAATAGCATATAAATTTTTTATGGAAGATTGTGCCTGGTCATTTACTGCAATGCCTCCACACAAATAATGTTGTGCAGGAATAACTGGTATCATTTTTACAAACGGATCAATACCTAAACTCATGCATTTATTATAAATATTCGGGAAGTGTTCTATAAATCCTTTTCTATCTAAATGACGACAGTCCAGGTAAACAAAATCTTCACCTTTCATTTTTAATTCATTATCAATGGCACGCGCAACAATATCACGTGGCGCTAATGATCCACGGGTATCATATTTTTGCATGAATTCTCTGCCGTCCTGTGTCTTTAAAACGCCGCCAAAACCACGCATAGCTTCTGTAATTAGAAAGCTCGGATTCTCGCCCGGGTTAAAAAGTGAAGTAGGATGGAATTGCACAAACTCCATATCCTTTACCATTCCTTTAGCACGATACACCATAGCAATGCCATCGCCGGTTGCAATCTTTGGATTGGTTGTGGTTGCATATACATGGCCTGCGCCACCGGTTGCCATAATTGTAAATTTGGAAAGCACAGTGTCAATAACACCATTTTTAATATTTACAACATAAGCGCCGTAACAAGCAATGTCAGGTGTTTTGGAAGTAACCGTTTTTCCTAAATGATGTTGTGTAATGATATCAATGGCAAAGTAATGATCGTAAACAGTAATGTTTTTATGGTTGTGAATTTGTTGTAAAAGTGCACGTTCAATTTCAAAACCGGTAATATCTTTGTAATGTAAAATACGGTGTTCGCTGTGGCCGCCTTCTTTAGCAAGATCGTATTCGCCTTTATCGGTCTTATCAAATTTTGTTCCCAGATCAATCAGTTCTTTTACGCGCTCTGTTCCTTCAGAAACTACCATGCGCACAATTTTTTCGTCACACAATCCACCACCGGCATCTAAAGTATCAGCTACATGTTTTTCAATGCTATCCTTATCATGCCAAACGGCTGCAATGCCGCCTTGCGCGTATTTGGTATTACTTTCGTCCTCATTGCTTTTGGTAATTAAAATTACTTTGCCTTTATCTGCCACTTTAAGAGCAAAGCTTAATCCCGCAATTCCGGATCCTATAACTAAAAAATCAGTTTTTATCTGCATGATCGTTGCTGTAAAAATACTACCTTTTAGCGAGTTTATTATAATTTAACTTCTTTCTAAACTATTGCTACAAAGTGGCAAGGTCACAAAGAAACACTAATAAAAAACTTTGTGAAACTTTTTGTCTTGGTGTATTCGTGGCAGAAAGATGAGTTATATAAATTTTAAGTTCGTATTTTTGTATTAATTATGAATCTTGACGAAATACCATATATTATTTATGCCGAAGAAACTCCAAACCCTTCGAGTGTAAAATTTGTAGCCAATAAATTACTTTTAGTAAGTGGCGCATCTGCAGAATATCAAAATGCAGGTGAAACTGCGGGAGCTCCAATAGCGCAAAAATTATTTCAATTTCCATTTGTAAAACGATTATATATTGCAGCTAATTTTATAACTGTTACAAAACAGGATGCTGTTGATTGGGAAGAGATACGCGATGAGTTGCGTGTTTTTATAACGGATTATTTAAACAAAGGCAATGCTATTATTACTAAATTGCCCGAACAACAAGTGCCAAAAGATTCTTCTTTTAAAGAAACAATTTCTATTAATACACAACATGTTCCACCAACAAATGATATTGAAAATAAAATTATTGAAGTGTTGGAACAATATATTCGCCCGGCTGTAGAATCGGATGGCGGATTAATTACTTTTAAAGAATTAAAAGATGGTGTTGTTACTGTGCAAATGCGTGGTAGTTGTAGCGGTTGTCCGAGCAGCACCATGACATTAAAAGCCGGCATTGAAGCACTTTTAAAACGTTTGTTACCCGACCATGTAAAAGAAGTGGTGAGCGAAGCAGTTTAGTCTTATGTATTTTTACAAAGGATTTATGACGAAAGACAAATGATTTAAGACTATTAACTAACGACTATTAACTATTGACTTAATGAAGCCCTCGTTTAACGATATATATATGGAGCTGGCTGAAAAGCTGGCACTGCGCTCACATTGTGTAAAAGCACAGGTAGGTGCAGTATTAACAAAAGACACACGTATTATTTCTTTAGGATATAATGGACCACCAGCCGGAACACATAATTGTGATATTGAATTTCCGGTTGTTGGTTGTCCACGTGATAGTAAAGGAAGCTGTTCATTGGCATTACATGCAGAACAGAATGCCATTTTATATGCAGCAAAAAATGGCGTAGGTATGGAAAACGCAACATTGTATGTAACACTTTCGCCATGTATTTCATGCGCCAGGGTTATTTATACTACAGGCATTAAAAAAGTTTATTTTAAAGATAGTTATGCAAAATACAAAGGCCTTGCAAACGATGAGGGTGTTGATTTTTTAAGACGATTTGGTGTGGAGGTGCTTGAATACAAAAAGCAGGATGCGATTTAAACGATCCATATTTTTTTTAATTTTTGTTGCATTTTTGTTGCCGGTTTTTTCGCAGGAAAAAAGTGCCGGTCCAAAAGATAAAACATTTGCACAAGAGCGTAAAGCGCGAAAAAAAGCAAAGTTTGAAGCGCGCGAAAAACGCCGTGCAGAAAGGGCTGAACGCAAGGCCATAAAAAAATATCATAAACGTTTGCAAACAAAAAAAGTGCGTAAACGCATGAAGCAAAGCAAGCGCCAATCCAAACTAAATAATAACAATAAACGCGAACCTTTTTTCAAGCGCATCTTTAAAAAGAAAAAACGCAGAACAGCATAATATCTTTTTCGCTAAGTTCAATCTAAATTTTATCTAAACTTCCTTTTTCCATTTATCCTGGTTTTTTAGCCACTTATAAATTTGGGCTGGCCACATTAGAACTTGTTAATTTTTTACAAATGCATGTTTCGTAGCTTTAGAGTATGAAAATAATGTTAATAGCACATTAAAAGTTTAATAAATTGAATATCAGTAGATTAATAAAATATGAAGTTTTTTGCTTGTTATTAATCACTAGGGTTTATACTTTTAAGGCTTTTATAAGTAGAAAAATTAAGGTAATTTAACAATATATGATAAAGAAGATTTACTTAGCGGTAGTATTAGTTGTTTTCACGGGCCTGTCAGCATTAGCGCAGGATGGGAACGGTGCAATTAAGATTTTGTTACAGGATAAAGGAACAAAGGAAGCAATTCCTTTTGCCAACGTTGTAGCTTATAAAGACGGGGTTCAGGTAGGTGTAGCTACCACAAATTTGGATGGTGAGGCGTTTATAAAGCCTTTATCACCCGGAAAGTACATGGTTAAAGGTGTTTATGTTGGCTACCAGGCTGCAGAAGTTAAAGACATTATAGTTGGTGATGGTAAAACTGCGTATATCACTATTGGCCTATCAAACGGCGAAGGTGTTAAGTTAGATGAGGTGGAGGTAGTTACATACCAGGTACCACTTATCGATCCGGATACAAAATCAGGTCAAACTGTTACTCGTGAAGATTATCAAAATTTAGCTACTAAGAACGTTAATTCAGTTGCTGCAACTACAGCCGGTGTATACCAGGCTGATGAAGGAAAAGAGATCAATGTACGTGGTGGACGTAGCGGAAATACAACTTATTTTGTGGATGGTGTAAAAGTATTTGGCGCACCAAACTTACCACAACAATCAATTGAACAAATCAACGTAATTACAGGTGGTGTACCTGCACAATTTGGTGACTTAACATCAGGTGCTATCTCGATCTCAACACGCGGACCTCAATCAAAATATTTTGGTGGTATTGAGTTGATCTCTTCTCAATTAACTGATAAATTCGGTTATAACTCATTAGGATTTAGTGTTGGTGGCCCGATCTACAAAGCAAAAGATTCTACACACCGCACTGTTTTAGGTTTCTTCGTTTCAGTACAAGGTAATTATGTGAAAGATCCAACTCCTTCATTTGTACCAATATATGTTATTAAAGAAGAAAAATTACAAGAATTAAAAGATCAACCATTATTACCTTCACCATCCGGTACAGGTTTTGTGCGTTCATCTGAATATATTACTAAAGACGATCTTAACACACAAAAATTCAGACCAAATGCCTCATCACGTTTGTTAACTGTTAGTGGTAAATTAGATTATGCACCTACAGCAAATACAAACATTTCATTAGGTGGTTTTTATGATTACAATGATGCATATAATGCCGCTATACAGGATCAACTTTTAAACTCGGCAAACAATTCAAGAACAAGTCACAGAACTTATCGTGTTAATTTAGGGATTACTCAAAAATTAGGTGGTTCTGGAAACAAA
>JAULBY010028639.1:0-16314 GCA_032358315.1 Ophiocytium majus
GTAGTGCATCAGTCACAGATTTTGCTTGCGGTCGCTCTCACGTGCTGAAAAAATTTGACCAGATACTTATGGGACTAATGGTATTGTATACTACAAGAAAACGACTCACATTGACCAGCTCCAAGAAGTTTTATTCCCCGTGTCGGCCTTGTACACATTGTACTCCGGCAGGTGGCGCCCCGCCTGGCGGAACAGCCACGCTGGTCTACAACTTCAATATTGAAGTAAGCACTGTAACTTCACGAAAAAAGGCGGGACAGCCACACCGGCAGCCTCCTCCTGTTCATCATCAGTACACTTCTGAAGTACTTCAGAAGTACTGCAGTAGTTAGTCAACTCACGCTGAGAAGCTCCAGGAAGTTCTTGCCTGTGTCAGCCACGCACTTCTTCAAGCAGTCAACTTCAATATTGAAGTACCACCTAAGTAAAAAAACTCACATTGAGCAGCTCCAGAAAGTTTTTTCCCGTGTCGGCCTTGTACGCATTGTACTCCGGCAGGTGACGCCCTGCCTGGCGGAACAGCCACACCGGCGTGCGCTCCACCCGCTCCCCGCGCGCCGCCCGCACCAGGAGGTCGTTCTGCGTGACGGACACAGAGAACAATTTTTTGCGCATCAGGAGAACAGTTTCGGCATTGTGCTTGTTTTATAAATTCATTTATACTTCACAGTGTGCATACTTCAAAGTACATACTTGAAGTAGCCTGTTCGCTGCACCAGGAGGTCGTTCTGCGTGATGGACACATGCGTGCAGAACAGTTGTTTGGACGCACGCGTGGCAGAACAATTTTTCGCATTTCACGAGAACAGTTTGAGCATTATGCTTGGCGGTTTCCTTTATATATATTTCAGGAGTACACCCTTGAAGTACCATTATTGTACGCCTGTCCTGGGGCTTCATAAATACTATGTAGTATACTACGTAGTAGTATACTTGGGAGTACATACTTTGAGCAGCTGTAGCAAGCGGTTGCCAGGGGTCTGTCTGCGCATGCCGCACGCACCAGGAGGCCGTTCTGGGTGACGGACACACGTGTGCATGTGTGGCAGAACATTTTTTTGCGTGTCAGGACAACAATTTTGGCATAGTGCTTGCTGATCTATAGTATAGTCTATGGCAAGCGGTCGCCAGAGGTCTGCCGAGCAAGACGGACGTTGTTCAGTGTGACGGACACACATGCGGCAGAACACACACCTCACCGGCACAGTTGCGTCAGAGGTCCAAAACTGGCCATGCTTGTCATGGGACGCCCCAACTATGGCGGCAGTATTTACATGTGCAGGAACGTGCGTAAACAATATAGCTACCAGTACCTGAGTGCTTACTTGGATATACTTTGTTGTATGCTTGTCAAGAGAGGGACACACTATGGCAGCATAATTTATATGTGCCGGTACATGCGTAAACAATATAGATGCCAGTATTATTGAGTGTTTAGTTGGAAATACTTCTGAAATACTTCATTGTATTTACTAAAGCGTGTATTTGTGCATACAGCCACAAGTGAGGCAGCTTCTTTTTTGGGGGGGCGCTGAGCACACGCCATGCACAAAATTCATGTCCTTGCTTCCCTTTATGGTGCATGCCTAATTTTACAGCAACTTACATGCCCAACCCCACGTGAACGTGCACTACATGCATTGTAACAAGCTCAGGTGGCGTTATCTGCACATGCATTGCTGCTGCTCATTGCTGCGGCTGCAGCAAGCACCCAACATGCAGCAAGTAATGAGGTGCAACACACGTGCTTCTGCTGCTTGGCACAGCAGGTGCATCAGCCGTGCAAGTTTTGCACCATATCAGAGCCTTGCTGCCATTTTCGCACAGCGTACTGCAATGCGCTAAGGCATCATTGCCCAAGTGCACAGTGCTTGCACACACACAGAAACGCAATTCGTGAAGCACGCTGCTGCGCCCGCTGGTGTAAGGTTCCACCACGTCACAGTATTGCTGCCCTTTTCGACGGGGTTAGCACAGTGCACAGCATTTGTGCTTGCACACACACACAACCGTGGTTCGTGAAGGCCCCCAATTATGGTGCCCCTCGTACAGAACAGCAGGCGCCAGAACGAGCAGGCACCCACTGCCGCACCGGTTGCAGCTCAGCCATAACAGTCGCTCTTCTCTGCTGCTGCTGTTGGCGTGCTGCTGCGCTGCTGGTGGCCCAGCACACTGCATGCATGCATGCAGCAACCGCACCAGCGCTTCCCTCCGTTTGACCACCTCGCGCATGCACAAGCCTGTTCTCACGCAAACGACACGCACACCACAGCAGCAGCACACCTGCTTCGCACAGAGCAGCTACGATGAAACCCGCACCCACCCACCTTAAGGGGCCACTTCTCGTTGGCGCTGCTGCCCATGCGCAGGCACGCCGCACCGCCATTCCTGCATGAGTGCGCCTCGCTGCTGCCGCCGCGCACCCCCAGAGCTCCCTGCCGGCCCGGCGGGCACACGAACCCGCTGACCAGAGTGCCCACCAGCGCTGCAGAGCAGGCCAGGCGGCATAGAGATAACCTCGTCATGACACCCTGCCGCTGCGCGCCAGATGGCTGTCAGCGAGTGTGTGTGTGTGTGTCGACTGCATGCGCCCGCCAAAAGAAAATCCGGGTGTTATTGAAATCCACGTGCATTCATAGTGAATTCGTGCACACGGTGGAACTGGAGAGGGTTTCTGGGGACCGTGCCATGAATCCGACATATGGAGAGCTTGCATGAAAAAAAATTGGCGTGTGTCCACACCACTACACGGCTTCGGCAGTTTGGAAACGCGCGCCCCCGCAAGGCAGGCGCCGTCAAATGGGCAGCCAGGTGGACGCTCGGCGGGCGGCATCCGCATCGCCGCTGCACCATCACGGTGAGCTTTCTCTCCCCCCCCCCCCCACGTGATTTTCGGCTCGATACCGTGTTGTGAGGGCGCAGCAGCAACCACAATGGCCATTCTTGTGGCGGGCCGGGAGCTGTTGCCGCGGTGCGACCACATGTGGCGCAGAGTCAGCACTCTGCCGCCGGTGTGGAGCGCGGCCGGGCACCCCGTGGTGGCGCCTGTGTTGTGCGCCGTTGTGCTGCCTGTAAAGCGCGAGTGTAGCACTCCAGTGCAGTGGTGCATTTAATCAGGGATGAGATGGTGCGCCTCGTAGCGGCGGGTTCCGGCCCCGCTGCTGCGGACGTCCTGCCGCCAGCAGGCACATGCCCCGCCGCATGGCCATGGCTAACGACACCGCTGTCGCTGCCTGATGGCGGTGCTGCTCACTGGGCCTGGGTTGAGCAGGAACATGCTCAGCGCTGACGCCGCAACTGGGGACGGCAGCACCAGTTGGTGCCCGCCCGCCCAGCGCAGGCTGCAGTGGCGCCAGGCAGCGACACGCAGCAGCAGTGTGGCGCAGCTGTGCTCGCGAGAGCCCAGTAGCATCGGCCCTGGCAGGGCTGTTACGAACACTTGTTGCAAGGCAGTTGCACTCGCGTATGCATGTACTTGAGAAGTACCTTTGAGGAGCGAGAGCTGGTTGAGCGATAGGGTGTCAGCTGTACCAGCATGACCAATAAACCATCAGTGAAATCGTCACCTCGGGCGTATGTATGGCACAGGTTGTAGGATGATTTAGCGGTCATTCGGATTTGTTTAGCTGCAGCAGCAGTTGTGGCTACACCTGTGGTAGGGGGAAGAGCAACTTGCGGTTGCTGCCCCCATGTGCACGCCACTCGAAATGGGCAGGCCGGCCAGAGTGGCCAGCAGAAGTTTGTATTTACTTTCACTTTTGGGCATGCGAAAGTCCATGCCGTGCATGCCAGCACGCTTGTGGCGATGGCGCATGCCCAGCAGCGTGTGTATACATGAGAACTCCCAACTTTGAACAACCAAGAGCAACAAGTGCTGCTAGCAGGCAGGCCTGAGCCACCGGCGGCTCTGCTGTAGCACTGCATATAATAGCTCTGCATGTGTATAAGAGCTCTGCATGTAATGCATTTCATCGCTTGGGTCATAGGCGTTCAGTGGAGCTCAGCAGCCATTAGCGGGGCTGCTCAGCAGCTTTGCCTCGCCAGGCCCCTGTGGGGGCGGTCTCACCCCCCGTGAAGTGGTAACAGAAGCTGCGGCGGGATCCCATTCATATACTACTTCTCAAAAGTATATGTTTGCAGCTCTTCGAAGTACCACATTTCATGCACACAGCCGCCGCCCACTCATACACTACAAGTTGTGTAATTTTCCTTTTTTTGCTGCTCAGCAGTAGCACTGCCCCGCCAGGCCCCTGTTGTGGGCGGTCTCATTTCCCGTGAAGTGGGAACAGAAACCCACAACGAGCACCCATTAATATACTATATATACTACAGGTTTTCAGCGTTGAAATCCCAGCTTTCATGCACACAGCGGCCGCCCATTCATACAACACAGTTTTTTTGTTGTTGTTGTGCTGCTCAGCAGTAGCACTGCCCCGCCAGGCCCCTGTTGTGGGCGGTCTAATTTCCCGTGAAGTGAAGAAGAAGAAGAAGAAGAAAAAAACAGAAGCTGCCGACTCCCACGGCGGGCACCTATCCATTGTACTATATGTTTTCAGCTCACTGAAGTCCCAGATTTGATGTGCACAGCGGGCACCCATTCATGCTACTGAGGTATATCATCCTTCTAGTAGTAGTAGTGGTACTAGCTTTTAGCTCATTGAAGTGCCAGATACTATGCACACAGCGGGCACCCACTCACACACTATTTCGAAGTGGGCAGGTTTTCAGCTCACTTAGAAACCATACTTCATGTGCTTGTGGAAGTATGATGTTGGAGGTGTTGGTCTTGGGCTTGGGTTTTGACATTTTTGTAGGAATGGGTGGGTGTCCGCCGTCCACACTGCCATGAGTAGTGATGAGGCGGGCGAGACAACACTGCACATGCTGCAAAATTTTACTTGGAGGAGCACATTTGTGGATATCTATGCCCCTGAAAACGTGACACGGTGCGTATGGTGTACGTAATGTTTATGTAGATGTTATACGCTGTGGCATGTGTACATGCACTACTTAGTTCTGCAGTGTACATGTATACATACATGGATATATACTTCTTGAAGTATACGGATATGATGGAAAATGAATGCACTGTGATCCCCCTTGGCCCCCGTGTGACTGCCTGGCTTGCTGTGCATCCGTGTGTGATCGCTGCTAAAGTTGTACGCTGTACGTATACATGTGTTATATGGCGTGCATATACTTCAAAGTCCTCCATATCATGCACGCTACTTTAGGTACAGCATATTGCATGTATGTGTACCGATATGAAAGTCGTGAGTGACTGCCTTGCCTGGCGTGATGCGGACGATTTGTGTTGCTGCTGAGCAATGCTGCCACTGCTGCTGTTGCTTGTCATTCCGCAGACCTTGAGTCATGGCTGCGTGCGGTTTTTGAGTTCATGGGGCCCGGACACTACCTCCAGGTGCGGTCAACATCATTTTGCTGTACTACTAGTAGTATGCACTTGTTGAAGTATGCACACTACTGTAGTGGACTGTAGCAAACTGGTATGTATATATTCTTGGTAATCGTTATGTACATACTTCGAAGTACTACTAGTAGTACATGTTCTTGTGATTGTATCACATCATAGCTGATGTCACAGTGATGTTTACTCCCATATGTACTGCAAGCGCTTCTGAAGTACTAGTGTGTATACTTCGAAATAAATACATCATACGTATGTATCATGCCATTTAACTACTCTGGTGACTTCAAGTACTTGCAGTTGAAGTTGCTGTAAAGCTGAGGCGGTGCCATACATGCATGCAGGCTGGGTCAGAGAGGCTTTCCTGGGTGTGTGCAGCAGGGGAGACATGATGGCTGCAGGGGTCGCGACAGGTATTTTGAGAGTTCAAGTTCATTATCACTTTCAAGTACACTATTGAAATTGAAGTTCAAATTGAAGTTGAGCTGGAGCGCTGCCGCGCGGCACACGGCACCGCTTTTCATGCTGCACCCTCTAGTGCTACGCTGCACCCTTTAGTGCTACGCCGCACGCGCACAGCTTGTGCACAGGGCTTTTCGGTCACTAAGCGAATGTGACATCACGCCGCAGGCTGAGCAGGTTTTGCACACGCGACACAACGCGCGGGCAGCACCCGTCACGTGCTGTGGGACAGCAGAGGCGGCGCTGCACGCGCACGCAAGCTGGGTCATGGCATGGGGTTTTGGGATAATGGGCCTGTGCTTTGTGTGCTTGGTTTGTGCTTCCTGCGTGCTCAGCAGTGGGAAAAATAGCACAATGTACCTTCTAAGCACCTGCTACTTTTTGGTGAATGCTATCAGAGGGCAGAAGGCGCCAAACACATGGAACCCCTGCTGTTGGCTAGCAGCACTGTGCTGGGGCGCTGCTGCAAGGCACCCCCCCCCACCCTCATGTTGCCCCGTGCACTGCTACACTGCACTCTCTCGTGCTGAGCATGTCGCCGCCGCCGGCCTGCATCATAGCATTTTGAAGTAGTGCAACTTGAAGTTGAGGTGGAGTGCTGACACGCGGCACACCCCTGTCATGCTGCGCTCTCTAGTGCTGCGCTGCACTCTCCACTGCTGAGCACGTCGCCGCCGCCGGCCGGCATTGTTGCACTTTGAAGTCGAAGTGCAACTTGAACTTGAGCTGGAGCGCTGCCGCGCGGCACACACTCCACTTTCCGCTGCGCTGTCTAGTGCGACGCTGCACTCTCTAGCGCTGAGCAACTGGCTACTGCCGGCCGGCACTACTCTGACCCTCCGCGGCACGGCAGCAGCCACATGTGCTCCTAATTACTACAGAACTAATGCACGCTGCTGTGCTGAGCAGGCGCCGGCTGTCAGCCCCGTGTCATTACAGAAATCCGCATGTATTCCCTAACGCTACAGCACTCATGAATACTTCTTAAAGTATGTGACGGCGTCCTCCTGCGCTGAGCACGTCATGGCCGCCAGCTCTGCGCCATAGCGTAACGCCACATGCATTCCTTAGTACTACAGCAGTAATGAATATGTGGCTGCGCTCTCATTTGCTGAGCACGTGCTGCACCGCCCGCTGACAGAAATCTACATGCAGTCTCTAACACTACCGCACTAATGCATATGCTGCGCTTTCCTCTGCTGAGCATGTGGGCACCCCCGCTCCGCGCCATGACAGAAAACCACATGTACTTTGCAGCATGCACTAGCAAGTAAAATCGCACTAATAATATATGACTGCGCTCTCCTGTGCTGACCAGGTGGCAGCCGCCAGCTGCCACTTCAGCACTGTGTACGCCGCGCTGCACCCGCGCACCGCGGCTGAAAACCACATGAACTCCCTAGCACTACAGCACACTGTTAGTGTTGGGTGAGGGTTGGGCAAAACCTCTAAATCCTTTGTCAAGACAAAAAAACTACTACTGCAGTATGACGCCATTTCATAAACTTGTGAGTGCACTCTCCTGTGCTGAGCAGGTTGCCGCCGCCGCCAGCACACAATTTGGCGCCCTATACACCGCGCTGCACCCGCGCACCACGGCTGAAAACCACATGAGTTCCCTAGTACCATCGCACTAAAAAATATCGCTGCGCTCTCCTGTGCTGAGCAGGTAGCGGCTGCCAGCAGGGAGTTTGGCGCCCTATACCGCGCCCTGCACCCGCGCACCACGGCGGTGCGCGCCATGGTGGCGAATGTGTCTGTGCTGGAGTGGGCGCTGCAGTGGGGCGCGTGCCCGCGGCATGGCCGGCTGCCCCGCTGGGCTGCCGCTGCCGGGAGGCTGGAGGTGCTTCAGGTGAGGGCATGCGTTTGTGCGCTCGCCAAGACATTTTTGATGCCAGGTTTGGATGGCTTAACAGGGCTGTTGGAGTGCGCTCCATTTTGTTCAACATACTTCGAAGTACTTGTGAAGTATGTAGTGGTGGTAGTATATGAACGTATATGTGCTGGAGTGGGCGCTGCAGTGGGGCGCGTGCCCGCGGCATGGCCGGCTACCGCGCTGGGCCGCCGCCGCCGGGAGGCTGGAGGTGCTTCAGGTGGGGTCATGTGCTTGTGCGTTCACAAGTCACTGTTGATGTTAGGCAACATGCTGGGTGACAGTATCGAACCCGAGTGCAGAGACACACATACTTCTGAAGCACATTGACACCGAAGTACTCTTGTTAAACTCCTCTTAGGGCGCGGAAAGCCCAAAGTACCGGAAAGCACCGAAGTACTTATGAATTTCAAACTACTACTGAGTACGTAGTACCGGGTACGTTATGCGCTGGACGGCGGCTGCCGGGAAGCTGGAGGCTGCTGCATGTTGGGTCCCATGTATACCAGTGTACTGGAAGTACTCTCATGTGTATTTATACGATGTGTTCATAAAATACCACGCAGCATCATACAACACGTTGGCTGCCGCGCTGGGCGGCGGCCGCTGGGAGGCTGGAGGTGCTGCAGGCGTGTGTGTTTGCAAGCCACTTTTGATGTTAGGCAATACTGCGCGACAGCATTGAAGTTGAGTGCCGAAATATAATTGACATCGGAGTACTGCATTCCTACTTCAGAAGTACTAAGTATTTAGTACCGGTGTTGTATACCACAGGTACGTTGTGCGCTGGCCGCGGCCGCCGGGTAGGTGGAGGTGCTTCAGGCGAGGGCACGTGCATGTGTACGTGTGTGTGTGTGTGAAAGGAACCTAAGAGGTTGCCAAGCCCATTTTAAAAAGTGGGGAAAAAAACCTAGCTCAACGTGTTTTTCAAGAAACGTTTAATTAGAAAAATGCTAGTATGTTAAAAAGAAGAGAGAAGTACAAAATGGATCGAAATGAATGAGAAAATTTAAGACTGGAAGATGCAGCAACAGTAATATCACACCCAACAGTTAAAGCAAGGTTCTGGTGGTCGATTACTTCTTATTGTTGCTGCTAATTGCCCTGGTCATTTAATTAATACAAAATATGGAACAGAAACAGGTGGTGTTTTGTATTCCGCAGATACTGCCGTGTCTGAGGCAAAAAGCCAGGCCGAAGGCCGTGGGTTCATTTTTCTATCCGGTGGAAACACCAGACGGCCCCCACACCTACACGCGCCGGTCCGTGTCCTTGAGGGCTACGGATGATGCAGAGTACAATCACCAACAGGGCTTACATGTACTATGGTGAAGTACAGTAGTATACTTCAAGTGTACACTGCGTATCACCTCAATATTTCGCTACGAATGATGCAGAGTACCATCACCAACAGGGCTTACATGTGCGATGTTGGGTACTACAGTAGTACTTCCAAGTATACTTCAAGTGTACACTGTGTATCACCTCCAAACTTCGCTACTGTAGGGATGATGCAGAGTACAATTGCCAACGTGGCTTGCGAGTGCGATGTTGAAGTGTGCTTCACGTATAGACTGTGTATCACCTCCAAATTTTGTTTTTTGCACCCCTAAGCGTCACACTCATTATGACAATCTGGACCTCAGGCGCACACCACGATGAGCAGAAACTCGGTGCTTCTGTCGTGCTTGTGCGCCTGCGCTTATACTGCACCTACTTCAGAAGTACTTTATTAGAAGTATATACTTTTACTGAAGTATGCTCCTGAAGGATACATGTATACATGCGTACAGAATGTACTTCCGAAGTACTTCAGAAGTACTTCGAGAAGTACAGTGTGCTTCAGTATATGGTATGCAGTGTACATAACCACATGATGATCATGGTAGGGCATACACCAATATACACTTCAGAAGTACTACGTACTGTATATATATACATATATATATAGTGCATCTGCGCAGGCGCTGTGCAGGGCTGGCTCCTCGCTGGATGACGACACAGCAGCATCTTTGACGTACGTTTATAATCGTACTTATTACTCTGCTGCTCACTTCAGAAGTACTTCTGAAGTACTACTAGTAGTACTTTGTAGTACTTCAGAAGTACTACGTACTTCGAAGTACCGGTAATACGTAGTGCACCGGTATATGGTACTACAGTAGTACTTCGAAGGATGTACTTCAAAGTAGGACATCAGCACATGAGAATGGCATGTTATACCTATCATCTTCAGCAGCACTTGAAATGTGTGGTATGTACTTCGAAGCGGTACATTAAAACAGGATCATGGAAATGTATACCTGTCTATCAACTCATCTCGCATCTGCGCAGGCGCTCTGCAACGCTGGATTCCCACTGGACGACGACACAAATGCGGCGGCTGCAGGGCACGGACACCTTGAGGTGCTGAAGTGGGCGCGCGCGCGCGGCGCACCCTGGGGCGGCAACACGTGCACCAACGCAGCCGCGGGCGGCCACCTGGAGGTGGTGCAGTGGGCGCGGGAGAACGGCTGCCCCTGGGTGAGTGAGATCTCTCTGTCTGCGTTGCGCGCCTGTTTTTGCGTGCCACGCTGCTGGTGGACCCTGTTCCGCATGAAGTAGTGATGTTGTCACTTTCAAAAAGAGATACCTACCATTTTCGTACGGGATTGCAGGGTGTAGTTATGCTCTGTCGTTTGCTTGTTTCTGGCCTAAACGGTTGGGGCTGCCAGAGAGCGGTGCCAGTTGGCACCAGGACAGGGACCTACATGAGGAAAGGCGCACGTCGGCAGGTCAACTAGCAAACTTGCTTGTACCTGTGGCACATGCTACCCTTGCCGCGGCTGACACCACCTGCTGCTGCGAATACTGCTGCTGCCGCCGCTGCTGCCACCGCTGCTGCTGTTGTCGGCGCCCCTGCTGCCACCACCGCTGCTGCTGCCTCCGCCAATGTCGCCGCCGGCACCGCCGCCGCCACCACCACCGCCGCTGTTACTACTGCCGCTGCTGCTGCTGCTACTGCTATTGCCGCTGCCACCACCGCTGCCACCACCACCGCCGCCGCCGTTGCCGCCACCGCCGCCCCGCTGCTATCACTGCGGCTGCCGCCACTGCTGCCACCACCACCGCCGCCGCCACCGCCGCCGCCACCGCCACCACCGCTGCCACCACTCCTGCCACTACGGCTACAACAAAAACAGGGCGCTGCTGCATGCGCACAGGCGGCTCTGCACGGCCACCTACAAGTGCTGGAGTGGGCGCGTTCCCAGGGCTGCCTGTGGGACAAGTGGACGGCGCGCAACGCGGCCGAGGGCGGCCACCTGGAGGTGCTGCAGTGGGTCCGGGCGCAAGGCTGCGAGTGGGACGAGAGGGTGTGCTCCGCGGCGGCCGCCGGCGGCCACATTGAGGTGCTGCAGTGGGCGCTGGCGCACGGGTGCGCGTGGGACCGGCGCACGTGCTACAAGGCCGCAGGCGGACGGCACTTGCAGGTAGGGACGCGAAGCTCCGCATACAGTGCACTCGCGATATAGTGCGCTTGATATAGTGCGGTATGCGATCCGGTGTGGGGTCCAGCGGCCTGTGACAGCCCACATACTACTATACTTCAGAAGTATAAAAAAAATACAATGCCCTATTTGGCATAGTGCGGGTCTCAATGTAGTGCGGGGTCAGGGGCTGTGACACTACCCTGCACTATATAATGAGTGCACTGTATTGAAGTCGCTTGTTGTACTTCAAATTGCCTTAAATCGCGCTTGTGTTGGCCGCCAGGTGATGACGGAACACCGAATACGCCCCATTTTGACTGGTTGCAGACACAGTGGCGCCATTTATTTTTCCTGTTACCATATACTTAAAAGTGCTTAAGAAGTACACCGAAGAGGCCCCACATGCGCTGCTTGCAGACACAGTGGCGCCATTTATTTTTCCTGTTACCATGTATTTATGAAGTACTTGAGAAGTATCAAGTCCGTCCGTATGTACGCCGTATAATGCGGCGTAATGGCGTGCTTATACTACAGTAGTATATGTTTCTTCGCATGCCTATTTGCAGGTGCGGGAGTGGCCCCGGGCGGCGTCACAGTGGCTTACTAGGGGAGAATCGACCGATTTGTTGCCCTATGTCATGAACAATGCAATGTGCACACTACTTGAAGTACATATTTCAAGTAGCACATTGCTGCTGTGTTGCCCCACTGTACGTCCACATGCAGGTGCTGCAGTGGGCGCGGCAGCACGGCTGCCCCTGGGACGAGCGGACGTGCAGCCAGGCTGCAGCTGGAGGCCATCTGGATGTGCTGAAGTGGGCACGCCTGAGCGGGTGCCCGTGGGACAAGCTCACTTGCAGGTGTGCACCCCATGGGCATGTTTCCTATGATGTACTTGAGAGTAGTAACTGAAATTGACAAGGATAATCATGGCTTTAAGTGCACAAAGTCTGATTTAGCTTCACCTGAAGGATTTCGAGAATGAGGCGCAAGATGCCTTGCAAATAGTCAGATAGTTGGTGAAGCACCAACGTCCTGAGGTGGTAAATTGTAGAATCTTAGATATGAATCAATTGCTTGTTTTGTGAAACACTTTTGGTCTGTCCGAAACTGGGTTGTAATTGCGGGAAGTATGAAGCACTTGTAACATTGGCAAATGTGGTACCAGTGCTAGTGGCGCCAGTTATTATGCCAAAGGTATACTTCAAGTATGCCAATGTATAAATACCTCAATGTTCATGTACAAGCTTCATAAATACTTCAGAAGTACTACACTTCAGACATACTTCAGAATGTATGCACACACCTGGCGTGCCCCATATCATATGGACTCCTTGCTCTTGAAAGTGTCAATGGCAGTGGCATGCATGTGGCCCATGCCGGGCATAATACGTCGTCTATGGCATGTGTGCAGTCCATGCCAGGCATACCACACACCAATTCTCACACCAGTGGTAACTGCCCCACCCACACAACGCAGAAACGCCGCCGCCGGTGGCCACCTGCACGTGCTGCAGTGGGCGCGCGCCCACGGCTGCGCCTGGAGCGCAAGCACGTGCCGCGCGGCCGCGGAAAATGGCCACCTACACGTGTTGCAGTGGGCGCGTGCGCACGGCTGCCCCTGGGACGCGCACACCACGTGGGCGGCGGCGGAGCGCGGCCACCTGGCTGTGCTGCAGTGGGCCGTCACGCACGGCTGCCCCTGGGACGCCCGCACCAGCAGGTACGGTAGATCGTGAAGGGACCCGGGTTGGTGTACTATTCTTTGCTATGGTGCACCGCACCATGTGGTGCGTTTACACGACGTGCAAGGGATTTTGCTGGAAAATATTACACGCTGCCGCTACTAGAAGTAGTTTTGCTACGGGCAGAACCCGGGCCCGCCTGTTTCCCCACTCAAAAACTGACCAAATCTGGCTGTATCTCTTCCCAGCTCTCATGCCGCTGGCAGCTGACAATGCTACGCCCCTTGTGCGCTGCGCACCACCTTTTTGTGTGCACATGCTGTGCAACGAGCAGCAGCATCGCCAAGGGAGGGCACTTGCAGGTGCTGCAGTGGGCGCGGAACGCGGGCTGCCCCTGGGACGAGACCACGTGCATCAGCGCCGCCAGGTCGGGACACCTTGAGGTGCTTGAGTGGGCAAGGAAAGCTGGGTGAGTGCCGCCAGCATTATGCCCGCATGAACTTGAAGTACATTTGCACCGACCACCGGAGTGCAGAGGACCGGAAACGCATGGTATGAGCAGGAGAAAAGCACCATCACGCGCAGTCAAATTCCCAGCTTGACAAAGTGCGGGTCACATGGACACATACCATTAGTCCGAAAAGTCTTGAGACCAACCCGATACTAATAGTATGTAGAAAACTTTTGCAGTGTGCCCACCATTAATGTATGTGATAGCCAACTTCAAGGCGCACACACTGATAACTTCAAAATTGTCAACTTCAACTTGGAAGTGAAGTTACAGCCGAGCCAACTCGAGCTTCCGGTTTTCGGCGGCTGCGAAATCGGTAATTTTCGAACTTTGGCGGGAAGGGCACAAAAATGGTCACTGCACACACACCATGCCAGGGGCGACCACACACGACGCACGCACAATGGCGGCGTGTGAGTTGGAGAGCGGTTAGGTAACGGGGTTGTTTGCACGCACCACTAGCCAGCACCCGCCAAGTGGCGTGTGCCGGCAGCAGCGTGGCGCTGTAGCCGGGGGGCTGCTGGTGAGGGCCACCGCAGGCCAGCAGCATGGCGCACACCCGCACATGGCGCACGGGGCACCGGCGGACCCGTGAGCGACATCAGGGCTCTGCTGCTGCCTGGCGGGCTGTACCATGGCCGGCCAGTCGCAGATAACGCCTCGGCGGCGGTGGCGTTGTTATGCCCCCGCCACTGACGGCTCATTGGCGTACCCCTGAAGTGAGCGGTCACGTAAAGGCAAAGGTGGGCGAGGGCCGCGGCTACAGGCCGTGCCCGGGTACCGGAGCACCTGTGCCGCAAGCCAGAGCTTGCCTACCAGTGGTTAAACTCTGTCCTACGCCAGTGAGCTCGCCACGGCTTTGTGTGCCCTGATATGCCCTGGCGTGTGACCACCCTCCACATAAAGAAACAGGCACTGCTGCTGCTGAGTGGGGGGGGGCGGGGGGGAGGGAGTGGTTTTGGAGGCTCCCACGCAAATAATCATATCTCGGGCCCATTGGGGAGTTAGAGGCTGAGATTTGGACACGGCACAGCCCTAGCGCTACGCTGCCACTTCTATCAGTGGTTTACCAGTCACAGATTCTGCTTGCCATTACTGTCACCTGCTGAACACAATGGTCTCAAGACTTTTCGGACTAATTGTACCTCAGAAGTACTAAAGTAATATGTGAGTGCAGATACTGGACCATATTGCAAACCATGTGGCAGGCACACCCTCACCTTACGCCCTCTCACTGCGCCGCCATCATCACAGGTGCCCATGGGACATCTGGGCAGCCTGGTCGGCAGCGCGGGGTGGCCACCTGCACGTGCTGCAGTGGCTGCGCGCGCACGGCTGCCCCTGGGACGGCGACTACTGCGCCTTTGCAGCCAGCACGCCGGAGGCGCGAGACTGGATCCTCCAGAACCTGAGCCCGCGCTCCGCTCCCCTGTGCTGATAACCCCAGCGGCTGCACCCCACGAGGTAGTATCAAGCGCTGGGCCCGAAGCAGCTTTGGCACACCCGACACAGTGTGAGATGGGGTCTCCAGACGGCGGTATATCCTATGCTGGGCCGGCCTGCCCACTCGGACGCCCCCACGCCTCTCGACCTGCTAGCCGTCTCCCGTTGTGGCGTCCCGGTGTGGTAGCTCCGCGTTGTGGTGTGTGCGGCAAAGGTTGCGAGTACGCACACAGTGCGCACACAGGCTGCAGAGGTGATCTCAAGCCTTGGGACTGAGGCAGCTGTTGCGCATGCGACGCAGTGTGCGCAGGGCAGCAGCGGCACGTGCTGGGGCGCCCAGACGTACTCCAATAGCTGTAAGGAGCGCAGGTGGTATGCCAACGCCCCCCGGCTGCAGCACGCCCATGCATTATAACAGTGGTAAATAACCTCTTCAGCACTACTTCAAGTGCTGAAGAGACGGCGGCGCAGCTCTAGTGCACGCGGCACAGTGTGCGAGGCAGTAGCAGCGCCGCTTGCACTAATGTGTAGGTGCTGCTGCAAGCGGATGCTGGCGCGCTGGCATGGGCAGTGGTCACTGGCCGTGTGCGCGCGCGCCGCCTGCAGCTGTTGGCAAAGCCGCTTGAAGCCGCTCTGCTGAGCGGAGTGACTGTGATAAAACAGCAGCAGCAACGGGAGCTGCACACAGCATAGCACATGTTTGTTAAGCTCAGCAGTGCACTGCACGTGACAAGCGCGTCATGCACAGGGGCTACAGTCATTGCGCTGCGGCTGCCCCCAGTCACACTGGCAACACTGTCAGTGCCGCTAGGACACCCTCGAGCGACCACCGCCAGAGCTTTCGTGGTGGTGACACCACAGACACTTATTTTTTTCAGACCATTACTTTGTTAACTTCAAACAAGGCATTCACTGCCCAAAAGGGCACGCCGGCGCGTGCTCGAGGAGGGCTGGTTCACCCCCTGTACCATGTGGACGAGTCTGTCCACAGGCCTCGGCCTGGCGTTTTGCCCCAGGGACGGCAGTGCCTGGGCTTTGTATCATAGCTTTTTGGCTCTTATGGTATCATATATTGTTCATCCATATGCCAGCCGTGCAGCTAAGGCGCGCAGCACTGTAAGCGCAGTCGTGGCAGCGGCGCCTGCAGTGCAGGGGCCGTGCACCTGCCGCAAGAGTCCGGATGCTGTTGCTGCATGCTGATGGCAATTTTGCCTAAAAAACACACATTGTTGCCTGGCCCAAGCTTCCACACCCTGCACACGTTTGTGCCATTGCTGTACTTGCACCATGACGTGGCATGTGTGCCTGGTACTTCAGGTTAAAAAATCACTCTCGAGGGAGTCTTACGCGGCCACAGCATACACACCAGAGGCTTGTCCTGCTGCTGCGTCAAATGGTCCTGTCGTGCTTGCTTGGAGCTGGAGTTGAGCGGTGAGCGTTTG
>JAULBY010028650.1:0-16311 GCA_032358315.1 Ophiocytium majus
TCCACACCAAAACAATCAACAATAAATAATAGGTAATTTGAAGATGACTCGCAGCAAGTTCAAGACTCATAGCAATTCCGGTAAACAGGGCCCCAAACCATTTATGCTGATACAATGTTATCCGGATTCCTGCCAGTACCAGTGGAATATAGGCTATTGCATTTCCTTTGGTAAGATGCCCTGCATCAATATTGATGAAATTAAAGGACGAAAATGCAAAAGCCATTGCTCCAATAAACGCCATAATGGGGGTAACCTCGAATGTGAGCATCAAAATGTAAAAACAGATGAAAAGTAAAAACACGGTATCAAGCGGGTTGTGAAAAATGGCTGAAAACGTTTGCTGAACGGCTATGCTAAAATTATTGTGATACGTAACTCCGATTAAATAAGAAGGCATTCCACTGAAAATGGTTCCTGTCCAAAATGTACGCTCACCGGAAGTCGTCTCAAATTTGTGTATTTCCTCATAGGAAGCCCTCCATTGGTCTACGTCACCTTGTTTAAGTACTTTACCCGATAAAATGGGGTTAAAATAAACAAGCATAATAAGTAAGGCAGCCGCTATGGCTATTAAATGAGGCCATGCCTTTTTGAAAATTGATGAATTCATGTTCAATGTTTTTTACGTTCCGAATATACTATTTGAACCCGACTTCCAAAGTGACGCTTTGAAAAAATGTACATATCCGTAAAATCAACACGTTTGGTGTATCAAAAACACCTTTGTCATAATACTGTCACATACTCTCACTGATAGTGTTTGGCCGGGCCTGTGGCGCTAATTTGCGGGCTCTAAATATCAAACCAATCAATATGAAAAAACACATACTATTATTTAGTTTAATTACTTCTTTTTCAACCCTTTTTGCTCAAACACCTGTTTTAGATTCAGCATTACTTGGTGCTGGTTATACAAACGATGTGTATTACAGCATGGCAAATGGTGTGGTATCTACTGCCAATGGCAACAACTGGCATTTAGGATTTGCCATTCGCAATGCAGCTCCTCCAACCAATGTAATGCGTTCAACTACAATTTTGGCCAACGAAGGAAGAGGTGTTCGTGTTTTTGAATCAACTCAATCCATCGGCAACTGGAATAATTTTGACACTGCGGGATACAGCACCTGGAGCAATCCGCACAACAGCGACAGCACCTGGGATATTGGTGCATTTAATGTAAACAGAAACGAATCTGATCCTTTTGATTATGGCTGGGGTTCATACGATTTAGGAACACATGATGTAGCCGGTACAAAAATATACTTAGTGCGCATTACAACAGGTTCAGGACCATCGGCTGTAAATACCTTCAAAAAAATTACCATCAATAAAATCGTTTTCGATTCACAATGGGTTTTTACTTATGCTAACTTAGACAATTCAGACAGCATCACTGTTGAATTTAACAAAAGCCAGTTTGCGGGTAAATTGTTTGCCTACCATAATTTACTAAACGATACAACCTATGACAGGGAACCTGCAGCCAAATGGGATTTATTGTTTACGCGTTATGGTGCCTACGCAACTCAATTCGGACAAACAGTTTTTTCAACAAATACCGGAGCACTTAATCATCCGAACGTGCTAACTTCTAAAGTTCAAGGGGTACCTAACGATAGCGCAGTTGCCGGAAATTTTGTTTCAAAAATCACCACTATAGGAGCTGATTGGAAAATCAACCCTGGACCGGGTCAGCCAACTTTTTTAATGGTTGATTCATTGGTATATTTTGTAAGAGCTGAAAACGGCCGTGAAGACAAACTTATCTTCAAAAATTTTGCAGGTAGTTCAACCGGATCAATTGTATTTGAAAAAACTAGAACAAAATTTGCAACAGGTATCGCTAAAACAACCAACAGCATAGATGCCCGTGTATACCCAAATCCGGCTTCAACTTCGCTTACCATTGAAGTAAAAAACACCGCCTCATATATTGTTAATGTGTATGATATTACCGGTAAAACACAAATAACTACCTCTGTAAGTGCGGTACAAAATACTATTGATATCAGCACATTACACTCAGGTGTATACTTTGTAAGTATCGAAAATAATGGTGCAAAAACCGTAGCGCGTTTAATTGTTCAATAATACTTTTCTGAAACGTTTTCATACATATTATCAAATTACCATCACCAGGTGTATACTGGTGATGGTAACTTTTTATATACCGGTATCGTATGCACAAACGCAACCCAATCAGGATACCGCAAAAATATCACAACTGCTTAATGATGTAGTTGTAACCGGCCAATATGGCACAGAAACCAGTATTTCCAAATCGGTGTATAAAGTTACGGTGATTGACCAAAAACGCATGCAACTGCAAGGTGCTTTTAACCTCAAAACAGTATTAACCAACGAACTGAATGTGCGTATTTCCAACGACCCTAATTTGGGCGGGCAATTAAGTATTCAGGGTATATCAGGACAAAACGTAAAAATAATGATTGACGGGGTTCCGCTTATTGGGCGTGAAGATGGGTTTATTGATTTGAACCAGATTAACCTTGCAAACATTGAACGGATTGAAATGGTTGAAGGACCTATGAGTGTAAACTTCGGAACAGATGCATTGGGTGGCGTTATCAATTTGATTACCAAAAAATCGAAACAAAAAACCAGTCATATCGGAGCCAATGTTTATTACGAAACCATCGGACAATACAATGCGGGTGTGAATGGCGGATACGCTATCAAAAATTGGAATGTGGATGCAACATTTGCACGGAACTTTTTTGAAGGATATGCTGAAGATAAAAGTTCAAGGGTAAAACTATGGAAGCCACGTACCCAATATTTCGGGGACCTTGCTATTAACAATAAACTTAAAAACGGAAATATTCGTTATACACTCAACCTGTTTAACGAAAAAGTTACGCAACGGGACAGTGCAACCATAACACCTTATTATGCCTACGCAAATGATGTATACCTATACTCACAACGTGTTACCAATGCCCTATTTTTTGATACCAAACTCAAACAAACATACCCCATCAATATTGTTGCATCATACAGTAATTACAGGCGCATCAAAAATACCTACCGCAAAGATCTGGTTTCGCTGGATGAACAATTAATACCGAATACAAGCGACCAGGATACCAATTATTTCAACACGTTAATGAGTCGCGGAACATTTACGGATACTAAAACGCCCAAATGGTTTTCATATCAATTGGGTTATGAAACAAATTACGAAACTGCAGAAGGAAAACGTATACGCAACCAGCATCAGACCATGGCGGATGTAAATGCATTTGGAAGTACCGAAATTAAAGTATTAAAAAAATTATTGGTGCGTCCGGGGTTGCGTTTAATTTACAACACAAAGTACAACGCGCCAATTGTACCCAGCCTGAACATTAAATACGATATTACTTCCATTATTACCGTAAGGGCCTCTTATGGTAGAGGATACAGGGCACCTTCATTAAAAGAATTATACCTGGACTTTGTTGACCCCAATCACAATGTGCAGGGCAATGAAAATCTACTCCCCGAAACCCAAAACAATTATCAGATGGGAGCTGTATTAAAGTGGACGGCACACGAAAAAGTATTTAGTATCGAACCTGCTTTTTATTACAATCGTATTAATAACAAAATTGATTTGGCATTGGCAAACGGCTCAAACCTGAATGCCGTTTATGTGAATATTACAGATTTTAAAAGTGTGGGGATGGCAACCAATATTCAATATAGGGTGCCGAGATACGGAGCAACGCTGGGTTATAGTTATATGGGAATTAATAATTCACTGATGGAACAAAATGGTGAAACACCGTTTTATTTTTCGAACGAATTAAGAGCAAATATTAATTATTCTTTTCCTAAAATCGGTTTAACCATTGCCTCGTTTTACAAATACAATGGCAAATTGCAAAACTACCAATACGATGTGCAAACAGGTGGATTAAAAACCGGTTTCATTAACCCTTATTCACTTTGGGATGCCACCGTAACCAAAACCTTGTTCAAACAAACCCTATCGATAACAACAGGGGTCAAAAATATACTTAATGTAAAAAACGTATCAGCAAGCATGACGGCTGGTGTGCATAGCTCCGGCGGGAACGCAGCATCGGTAGCCATGGGAACCAGTTTTTTTGTTGGTTGCGCATATAACTTAAACCGGACACGAAAATGAAACTAATTCACTCCATATTATTTTTGATAGCGGCATTTCTATTTTCTTCCTGCGAAAAAGAGGAAAAGCCTATTGTGCTTCCATCTAAACCTGCCGAAGTAAAATTGCTAAGCGTGGATATGGGCAAAGATTACCGCAGCCAGATTTTTGTAAACCTTGCAAGCGGAAAAACACAAACCATTGATAATTTGAGCTGGGACTTGGCTTTTGACGCATCTCCGCTTGAAATGGCCATTTATCAAAACTCAGGCAAAAATGTTTTAACAGCCAATAGCGGTTCTACCGAATTTCAAACAAATCCGGATACCAAAACAGTGGTTTGGAAATGGGACCCTGCTTCGGGAAACAAAGACTCACTGGCCCTTAAAAATGCCTTTACCAACTCGGGATTGGTTACTGATTCGGTGTATTATATCAATACAGGCTCTGCAAAATTTCAATTTAAAATAATAGCTGCCACGGCTACCGAATATACACTTGTGTTTAGCGATATGGCCAATACACAATCCACGCAAATAACCATTATCAAAGATTCCCGCAAGGCGCAGGTTTATTTTTCATTTGCCAATGGCGGACAGTATTTAAACGTTGAACCTGACCTCACCGATTGGCATATTTGTTTTTTGCGCTACAGGTGGATTTATTACGAATTCAACCCGCCATTATTATACCTGGTATCAGGAGTATTTGTAAACCCTTCATTGGTGTCATCGGTAAAAGATAGTGTGCTCAGTTTTTACAATATCAGCAAAGACGATTGTGCTTCCAAAACATTTTTGAGCAGCAGAGATGTTATTGGTTTCGACTGGAAATCGCCCGACTTGAGCAATACTTCAAATGTGAAATATACCATTCGGAAGGATTATTATTACTTTATAAAAGAGCAATCAGCAGATCAACGATTGTTCAAAATACGCTTTCTGGATTTTTACAATGACCAGGGCGTAAAAGGTGCGCCTAAGTTTGAAGTGCAGGAGTTGTAAGTAATACTAAAGCTGGCAAACCACGCCAATGTTTAGTGTAATTAATTTGATATTCATTGAATAATCGAAAGAACTGTATGCAGGTTTTGTACCTGATGCTTCCTGGGATATTGGCACCGCTTTAAACTTAGGTGTTGTGTTAAAGTAATCTAACCCAATACTGAAAAACGTGTTATCATATATTGGTATTATTCCCATTACTCCAAAGTCAATAATTCCAGACCCGGTCTTTACACTACCCACCTCCAAGCGCGCATATTGGGAGCCTCTGGATAATAACCATTGCAGCGAATAAGAACTCACGGATGCATATCCCACTTGCCCCTTTAATACCAGGGCCCCTCTACCAATAGCTGTAGTCATGTAAAGACCACCCATGCCTCCTACATATTTCCAGGGTTTGGTTGTGATATCCTCTATCACTCCATTTGTGTTAGGAGTAGCGTTATCAAATCCTTTTTCACTTATCTGATTCTGTCCGAGTACACCACTTATACAAATACCTAAAGATCTATAAACCTTTATACCAAGATCCAGTTTGCCCGCAACCCCCATTTTAGCCAACCCTGCCTCGGCACTGTTTATATTATCATCTCCAAAATCCCCAACAGGAATGGTTAATCCGCCATTCATGGCAAACCAGGTTTTGTCAGAAAACGGCTTTTTCCCGACTGTTGCTTGTCCATAAGCAAATTGTGTTGCAACAAGGCAGCATAACGTAATGTAAAAAAATTTCATAGGAGTGTTAAGGCTTAGGATTCACCTGCAATTTCACCTCGTTAATACGGGTGTTTGTTATAGATATAATGGTAAAAATAAATCGTCCGATAGGAATAATCTCTCCCCTCATTGGAATATTCTCGTGCAAGGCAAAAATGTATCCGCCCAATGTATGATACTCTCCTTCCGGAATCTGAAGTTCATATTTATTGTTTAAATAGTCTACTTCCAGTCGGGCCGAAAAAATAAAGGTTTTATCATCCAGCTTTTTTTCGGTGAGTTGTTCCACGTCATGTTCGTCTTCAATCTCCCCAAAAATCTCTTCCATAATATCTTCAATGGTAACAATCCCTGCAGTAACACCAAGTTCGTCCACCACCAGTGCAATACTTTTGTGGGTACGCGTAAACTGGTTCAGCAATTCATTTGCCGGCATTGGTTCGGTAGCAATCTCAATGGGAATCACAATGCTTCTAATACTCGATGGATGTTTAAACACATCTTTTTGATGCACATAACCGATAATATGATCACTGCTTCCCTGGTGAACCAATATTTTAGACAATCCGGTTGCCACAAATTTTTGGTACAATTCATCAACCGAAGCAGATAGGTTAATGCTCACCAGTTCCGTGCGGGGCGTCATACAATCGCGTACCCTTACATTGGCAAAATCCAATGCATTGCGAAACATTTCGGTATCAACATCATCATCCAAATCATCCGCACTTTCCGACACATATTGATCTAAATCAACCCTGCTGAAAACAGGGGTGTTTTCATTAAAATTAAGCCTGAATAACTTATTTAAAATTAACTCTGCAAGCCAGGTGATAAAATGAACCAGTGGCCAGAACAAATAATACATGAACAAAAAAGGAATGGCCAATACCCTCAGGATGGTATCGGGATTTAACCTGAACAATACCTTTGGAATAAACTCCCCTGTTACCAATACAATGGCCGTGGAAACAATACTCGATAAAAACAACAGGAGAAATGTATTTTGAGTGGTAGCAGGAATCCAGTTTTGAATAAATGGATTTAAAAATGCCGCCATGTAAACGCCATACACAACCAGGCCGATATTGTTCCCCACAAGTGTGGTGCTGATAAACTTTGATGGATTATTAACGAAGGGAGAAAGGATTTTTGCCGACAGACTGCCTTGTTTGTTTTTTAACTCTATTAACAATTTATTAGCTGAAATGAACGCAATTTCCATTCCTGCAAAAAATGCGGAAGTGAGAATGCTGATAATAATGATAAGTAGGTTATCCATATGGTTGAGGTGTTACATCATACTTATGTTTCCACAAGTGTGCTGTTAGTCCTGAATATTCTTCCGTTGTTTAAAAAACAATATTCCGAAAACGATTGATAAGATAAGGTATAAATATGCTTTATCTTTTACAAACGATTCAAAGATAGCAATGAAAAGGCAAACCAACAGTGAAAGAATTGCCAGTATAAGCCAGTTATAAATGATTAATTTTTGCATTACTTTTTTAAACTTATAATACCGCGTATACTAAAAATTCTATACTGGGTAAATTCGGTATTGGACTCAAACCCATCACCCATTATAATTTCATCCTTTGTGGTAATGCGCACAAATTTATCGGAGTGAATTTGTTGTTTGGCTTCATCCCAGATAAGCTCTTCGGTGCGCAATGAATCGCCCTTGTTGTTTACGAGTATAACATCATTACGGGCAATCATTTTTTTGTCCCGATCATACCGTATTGCGTATTTAGACTTCAAAAAGCTTTCAATTTTTTTATCCTTGTTGTAAAAATAGGTTGTAATACCATTGCGCATCACTGTTTCATTTCGCGATTCGGAAGCATACCTTTCGAGCATGGGAGCAAATACTTTGGCTTTGGTGTAACCGGAATCGGTATAGGTAATAAAAATATTCTTGCCTGTTTCGAGGGGCAGGTTTAATCGCTCGTTGAGTACTTTTTGCTCAATTTCGCGGCTGGTGCACGATACCAAAGCAAACAATGTAAATATGCATCCAAACAGCCTATTCATATTTATACCTCAAAAACCACCTGTCGCTAAAATTCAACCCAACTGTTATTCTGAAATATTCTTCCCGAATAAGGTTATTACTTGTAGTTCCCTTTACAATATACTCACCTGTAATATTTAACCGCGACTTAGATTTACCCAGAGGTAAACCCACTACGGCTGAAAGGGCATACGAGGCAATGTTTTTTCCATTCAAATAAATATACCCGCTCTCATATCTTCCTCCTGCCCTGTATTCAGTACGTTTAAAATAATTTTTATAATCCAATATATTGGGAATAATGCTTCCGCCTATTGAAAAACCGAGGCTGTTATTTAAGGAATCGTTTAACCCAAATGATTGGTATGCCGACCAGTTAGTAAAGTTCACATCAGCTGCAATTTGCCAATTATCTTTTTTCTCATAACTCAAACCTCCCTTAATCGAAAAGGGCATATCTACCGTTCCTTTTTTATTATTGGTGTACAATATGGTATCCTGGGCAAAGGTGGTTCCGCCAACCCCTAGTGAACGCATATAATACGTTTCTGTTGCTGCCAATTGGTTTCCTACTGTATATGTAGCTCCCGCCACAAATTCATATTTATCTTTGCGAACTCCTTTTTCAAAAGGAAGGTGGTACTGGGCCCCAATTTCAAACTGGATATCGCTTACATTGCGCCTGCGTGTTTCTGCCAAGTTGCTTTTTGCATACACCGTGGGAATAATTAAATGTTGTTCCCTGATTAACTGACCAAACAAATAATTAGCATTCACCCCAAGTGAAAAATGTTTGACAACCTGCGCTCCAAAGCCCATGTGTAATTTACTCAGTCCACCCGACCCTACCATATTGGTGGTTCCAATATAGTCCGGATATGCTTTGATGGTGGAAACATTATAACCAACGGCACTATATGGAGAAAGGCCAAATGACATTCCGATATTTTTTTTGATTGATAAAGGAACGGCAAACATAAAATATGTAAATGAAAAGTTATCGATATCACTCTTTACACCGCCTTTTGTGAGACTTCCTTCGCTAAACATAATACCACCATCCAAAACAGTGTATTTTAAAGCCGAATAAGAAGCGGGATTCAGCACATTGATATTATTTACCTTGCGTATACCTTGATTTACCTGGCCCATGGCCGATTGCTGAGGTGTTCCGTAAAACTGCAAGTCGCCCAGTCCGATAATAGAGTATGGTGACTTCGTAATATTTTGAGCCTGAGCTGTAATACCCGATAGGATAATGACAAATATGTATAAAAACCGCCTACTGGCCCTTGTTTGCATTGTAATCTAAAATATTATTAAGCCCATACAAAACTAAATCGGGCGCTGCAAATATGCTCTTTTTAGTGTGTTTATCAAACAACTCCGCATCCCCACCGCAAAGTATTACCTTCAGTTCGCCAAATTGCTCTTCATAACGCAGCATTGTATCATTTATTTCGCCCAGCAAACCATAATAAGCACCTGATAACATACTGCTTTGGGTTGAATTACCTATAAATGACTCAGGTTTTTCAAAATCTGTTTCAGGTAACCGTTTTGTAAAGTGGGCCATTGCTTTGAGCCGCATGTGCAAACCGGGTGAAATGGCCCCTCCTAAATAATCACCGCTTGCAGTTATAAAATCATAGGTTACACAGGTGCCCATATCAATTACCAAACAATGCTGACTGTTAAAAAAATGCATGGCTCCGGCCACTCCGGCCACCCTTTCCATTCCCAATGTATGGGGTGTGGCATATAAATTTTGAAAAGGCACCGGGAGCTCAGGCAACAGTTCAAAAAAAGTTGTTTGTTTTTTTAACCGATCAGCAATATTGTGGGCCTTAATACCAACAGAGCTCAATATCGAACAGGCCGGGGTATACTTGTCCAACAATTTTTCGATGGCCTGCACATTATCTCCGGTAAATGCAATTTTTTCAAGCAAAACATCACCTTCAAATACGGCAGCTTTACCCCGTGTATTGCCAATATCAACTACTATATTTTTTGTTAAAGCCATGTAATTTCCTTTACATTAAATAGTTTTATTGAATGACCTGCATTAACCAGCAGCCTTCCTGCCTCGTCTATTCCAATGGGTATTCCATCAAAGTGTTCACCGCAAGCAGCAAAAGCAGTAGATTTATCCCTGCGGTAAAAAACCTCATGGTATTGCGTCCAAAGTTGAGGGTATGCACCCGACAATAATTGGTTATACCTGATTTCCAAGTAGTGTAACAATTCTTTTATACACTGTTCGATGGAATAAACGCTGCCGTTTACCAAGCTTAGGGAAACGGCCTTCGGAGCGTTAAACTCCTGCTGATTGATGTTTATACCAATACCAACAATAGACTGTTTAATAACCATTCCCTGCACACTGTTTTCAATCAGGATGCCGGCTATCTTTTGGCTGTTTACATAAATATCATTTGGCCACTTGATGTGTACTTCGGCTGTTTTGCAATGGTTTTGTACAAAATCATACACAGCAAGGCTTATGCTGATATTCAAATAAACCTGATATTCGACAGCTAAATGAGGATACAGCACCAATGAACATAAAATGTTTTTACCTTTTTCAGCCTCCCATCCATTTCCTTCCTGACCGCGGCCTTTGCTCTGAAAATCGGCACTGATAACATATCCCTGTTGTGCCGGATTTTCTTCCACCAACTGTTTTGCCACATCATTGGTAGAGGTAACCTCGCTTAGATGCAAATGGTGCTGTAAGAATGAAAATGACGAGTTATCCGACAAAATGCTATTTTTGCAACAAATATATGGTTTGTGATTTTACAAATGAGGTAAACATAAACGAATAAGTAAACGAGAAGGATGAAACCAACAACAACAAAACCCGCAGCTAAAACGAGTAGTGCAAAAAGCACCAAGGCAGCTCCCAAAACGAGTGGAGCCAATGGCACCAAGGCTGCTGCTAAGAAAGCTGCACCTAAAACGAGTGTAACCAAGGTTGCTTCAAAAACTGCAACACGTAAAAACGAACGCACGGATGAGCAAGTAGCGGAAGCAAATGTACTTGCCAATAAAAAAACACCTGTAACCAAAGCCCGTAAAGTTGCCAAATCAAAAGCAGCTGCCAAACCTGCTGCCAACTCAATGGAACTGGCTATGCAAGTGGCACAGGGTATGTTTGAGAAAAAAGCGGAAGACATTAAAATATTAGACATGCGCAACGTAAAAGGTGCATCGGCCGATTTTTTTGTCATAAGCCATGCAGCCTCTGATAAACAAGTGGAAGCAATTGCTAATTCGGTAGAGGAAGAAGTGGAAAAACAAAGTAACGAATGGCCGCGCCAACGTGAAGGACAAGTAAACAACGAATGGGTGTTGCTTGATTATTTTGATGTGGTGGCACATATTTTTCAGCAAGAAAAACGTGAATTTTATGCGGTAGAAGAATTGTGGGGAGACGCTATTATTGTTGAATTTGAAGGACAGTAAACATTTGAGATTTTTGATGTCAGATTTTTGATGTTGAAAATGACAATTTAGTTTAAAATAAAAAAGCCCAATTGAAATTGTTCAATTGGGCTTTTTTTATTAGTGAATAATTCAACTACAAACTGTAAACATTTATCCAGCCAAAGGCAGGAGAAAACATCAAACTCTTTACAGGCTCATCATTTCCTTAAACTTAACGGATTGTCTGCGGCTCACTTCAACTTTGGTTCCGTCCTTTAAATAAATGAGGAAACCGGCATTAAAAAACGGTTCTATTTTTTCGATATAACGAAGGTTGATGATTTGCTGACGATTGGCCCTGAAAAAGATTCCGGTACTTAATCGTTCATCCAGTGCATTAAGGGTTTTATGAATAAGGGGCTGATGCGAATCAAAAAATATCTTGGCATAATTTCCGGCCGATTCAATCATTCGAATATCCGTGAGCTTTACAAACCAACATTTATCTCCGTCACGGATAAATACTTGGTCACTTTCTGTCAACACGTTTCGCTCGCGATCAACGATTATATCGGCAAGTTGTTTTTTCACCTTGCCTATTGCTTCCCGCAACCGCTGGGTTTGAATGGGTTTCAACAAATAATCCAATGCGTTCACCTCAAATGCCTTAATGGCAAATTCATTGTATGCGGTTGTAAAAATAACGCAGGGTGTTTCAATCAATTCTTCCAATAAATCAAAACCATTTTTTTCAGGCATTTCAATATCCAAAAACATCAACTGAGGTTTCAATTTATCAATTAATTCAATGGCCTCATCTGCATTGGTGGCTTCGCCAACTATTTCTATTTCAGAAAATTCTTTGAGTAAGTTTTTCAATCCTTCTCTTGCTAGTTTTTCATCGTCAACGATAATAGTGGTAATGGCGCTCATACTGGGATAATTATTTCGGTGAGTACTTGTTGGGGTAATATGTTTTTAATGTTTAAAGAGGCTTTGTCATCATACAGCAATCTCAATCGTTCCAGGGTGTTCTCCACGCCCACCCCATCATGTTCGGGTTTGGGATTGTATTGGCCACTATTCTTAATTTCGATATGCAATGAACCATTGTTCCTAAAAGTTGAAATCGCAATTTCTCCTCCTTGTTTGGAAGCAGATATTCCGTGTTTAATGGCATTTTCGGCCAGGGTTTGTAACATCATGGGAGGTACCATAATACCTTCTGTTTCCGGGGCTATTTCAAAGGTTAATGTTAAGCGCTCGTCAAATCTTATTTTTTCGATTGCCAGATAGTCCTTTACCGTTTGCAATTCATCCTTGAGCATAACCGTTTTGTGTTTCCCCATTTGAAGGGAGCTGCGCAACAAATTGGACAATTGTGTAATGGCCGTTTTGCTCAACTCGGGGTTCATATCCACCAGCGTACGGATACTGTTTAATGAGTTAAACAAAAAATGGGGATTAAGCTGTGTTTTTAAATTGTTGTATTGGTTTTCTTTCAGTGTTGCTTCTATCTGATACCGATCGCGCTCGGCTTTGAGTGAACGTTCCCAATACTGAAAAAGGTGGTAGGTTAGCGTCCACAACAAAATATATTTACTGAGGTTAAAAAAGTAGCTTAGAAAAAAACTTAAGTCGATACGAGCCGATTGAAAAATAGGATACGTGATTTTATCGAGTGGAATATTAACGGCTGTAAGCATTAGCGACATTACAACCACACCAATGATACCCCTTGGGATAATTTTATACAGCGGCAGGTTGAGCCATCCCATTTTGATAATAAACAACCGGTATAAATGTGTAACAATAATACCCAAGATAAAATTAACGGCCCCGTTGAGCAACAAGGTTGCCCTGAAACCATCCATGCCAATATAGTTGGATATTTCGAGCAGGGTGAATAAAAACCACCCGCCCAATTGGCAAAACCAGTATAACTTTTCTTTCCTTATCTGTTTCATGTGTCTGGTAGGGTAATGGTTTTGTAGCCAACGGATTTATGTTTTTTACCAAGTGGCATTATCGTGAATCGAATTTCTTCGTGGCAAAAATCAGACTTGTCAGTCTTAAAAAGGGCAACATCATAAAGCCATCAAACCAAAATCCCTTTATGCTTTAGCCTGGGTAGCTACTCTAATGGTTGGGCCATACAACGCAATTTGTTTGGGAGATACACGTGTTCCTTTTTCTTCTTTTTTAGCTTCCTCTTTGGTTGATTTATTTTTGGAACAGCTAACAGGAGCCAAAAAGCCAAAGCCGAGCAAGAGTGTTGCGAATAACAATGAATGTTTCATTTGGTGTTTGTATTAATTGTATATCGAAAATAACAGCTTTTGCGCAGGGTATCACACTTAATTTCCATTATTGGTAAAAAACATTGTTAAGCGGAAAAGAAGGTGGATGATATTATAGTCATAGCCAAACCATTGTGGGTAAACACATTTTGCGCGTTCGGTTAAAAAGACAATTTTTGATTTGTAGAACTGTTCATAGATAATGGTTCGTAGTTCATGGCAAAACGAATATGGGCTATCCAATCTTCTATGATCCATAAACCATAACCTATCAACTAAACTATGAGCCAAACTGCAACCCAACGATCACAATTGTATTCCCTGATTACCGTATTTTTCTTTTGGGGATTCATTGCGGCATCAAATGGTATTTTTATACCGTTTTGTAAAAGTTATTTCAACCTCAGCCAATTTCAATCACAGCTTATTGACCTTACTTTTTATGGGGGGTATTTTATCGGGTCGCTTGGTTTGTTTTTATACTCGCGCTTTAGCAAAGTTGAGTTACTCAATAAAATCGGATACAAAAAAGGAATTACCTATGGGTTGTTAATTTCAGCAGCTGGAGCATTGTGTATTATACCTTCTGTTCAAATGGGTTCGTATGCACTTATTTTATCATCTTATTTTATTGTGGCATTGGGCTTTTCATTGCAACAAACGTGCGCTCAGCCTTATGTTGTGGCTTTAGGCTCACCGGAAAGCGGGGCCACCAGGCTGAACCTGGCGGGTGGTATCAATTCATTGGGAACCACCATTGCACCGGTTGTTGTAAGCTATATCCTATTTGGCTCCATCGTGGGCGGAGGTTCCTCAGCCTCGTTAACTTCTATTACCGGATTGTATATTGGTATTGCTATTCTTTTTGTAGCAATGGCTGCGTTTTTCAACTTTTCTTCGCTTCCTAATATTACCAATGATGCGCAAACTGAAGCGGGAATCGGTGCATTTAAATATCCGCAACTGGTATTGGGTATGGTAGCTATTTTTATGTATGTGGGTGTAGAAGTAAGCATTCAGAGCAATATGGGCGCATTGCTTAAACTACCTGAATTTGGCGGGTATACCGAGTCGGAAATATCTCCTTTTATTTCATTGTACTGGGGAAGTCTGATGATTGGCCGTTGGGGAAATGTAATGGGCGTTTTTAACCTCAAAGGTTTCACCAAAATTGCCTTGCAAATTCTCATTCCATATATAGCCTTTGGCATTGTGCTTTTATCCAATATTATCCATGGAAAAGATGTGAGCGGCCTGCTAATCTATGCCTTACCTATTGCATTGATGATTGCGGTAAGTTTCCTTTCTCAGGAAAAACAATCAAGGGCAATGTTGTACTTTTCATCGTTTGGGTTTGTGGCAATGCTTGTAGGATTATTTACAACAGGACAAGTTTCTATCTTCGCCTTTATAAGCGGGGGCTTAGCCTGTTCGGTATTGTGGCCTTGCATTTTTAGTCTGGCCATTGCCGGTTTAGGAAAATATACCAGCCAGGGCTCTTCTTTCTTAATCATGATGATTTTGGGTGGTGCTATCATTCCCCCACTTCAAGGTTTGCTGTCCGATATTCCAAGTATTGGTATTCACATGTCGTATGTGCTCACCCTGGTTTGTTTTGCTTACCTGATATTTTATGCCATCAGGGTAAAAAGCATTCTGAAAGCACAAGGAATTGATGAAGATGCGGCTGTTTCAAGTGGACATTAAATAAGCTTGCATAGTCCATAACCACTTTTGATGATAAAATTAAACCTACAGGTATGTATTGTTTGCTTAATAAGCCTAGGGTCCGTTAAGGCTCAGGATGCTTCTTATTATCTTAACAAAGTGATTAAAGCCAACAAAAAAATAAAATGTGGCGAGTATGATTTTACAGCCAAATTTAAGTTTGGGGATCACGATGATACAACCGTCATGAATGACGGACATGTTGTGTTTAAGTATCTTCCCACACTCACTTTAGCAACAATTACAGATACCACCTCCATTGAAATATATGATACATCATCCTACAAGAAAACACTTAATCTAACAGATAGCACCTTATCTTTAAGGTTAAAAAACTCCCCGGAAACGGACCGTAAATTATTTGACTATATCAGGCCATATTTTATGGTGGATCTCCCAAAAGGAAATGAACATTGGCTCATAGAAGGATCAAATGATAGCACTATTATCCTTATCAATAAATCAAATCCCGACCCAAGCATCGTATTAATCACGTATACCAGGTTGCATGTTTCAACAAAATCATGGTATGTTTATCGATTTGAAGAATTCTTTAACCTAATAACCCCTCTTCATGATACGATTGTTCAGTATCAAGACCAGCAGATATCGAATGTTCAATTGTATTCTTCATTCCAAGAAAAATATCGAGAGGCCTTCGATTATGAAACGTATCTCAATCCCAAAAAAATACTATCAAAACCGACTCCCAAAAGTGAAATCCTGAACTCAAACTATATTAATGATTCGTTGAGTTATATTAAAATAATAACGAGTGTAGGCGACTCCATTGATTTTAACCAGGTGACATCAACTGTTATCATATTAGACTTCTATTATTTAGCCTGTTACCCATGCATGCTGGCACTACCTGTTTTAAACAAGGTTCAACAAAATCATCAAACCCAAGAGGTTAGGATCTTTGGAATAAATGCCGTTGACAACAGTGATAAAATCAAAAAAATGGTTGAC
>JAULBY010028661.1:0-16310 GCA_032358315.1 Ophiocytium majus
CGGCTGAGCCGCTGCACAGCATACTTGGCGTCTGTAACCCAGAATATCCTAAACTTGCCCCGCTTGGCACTGGTGGGTGCACGCCGCCCAGGCACGCTGGTGATAACACCCTCATACCACTGCAGCTTAGTGCCCCCAGCAGTGCCCCCTACCCCATATACAGCTAAAATCCCCATGCCCTGCACAGCTGCGTTCTCAAGCACTGCCTGCGAAGGCGCCTGCGGCACCATTACTGCGCGGCTGGCCAGCGTGCACCGCCCACTGCGCACACGCGCAAGCTCGCCGCCGACAACGCGCACTTTGCGGGCCCTCACTAACTGCTCGCGGACGAGGCGTGGGGTGGCGGCGCGGGGCAGGGCGGAGGCCGCGCGCGCGGTGGCGAGCGACATTGAGAAGGACGTGCCAAGGTGCGCCCCACATGCTGTGCTCTGTAATGATAATGGTACTACTTTTAAAAGTACTTTCAGAGCTTTGAATACTCTGTACCACATGAACTCCATTTATTTGCTGGAACCATGTAACGAAATGAGGGAGGGGCAGAGGCGGCGGCGCGGGGCAGGGCGGAGGCGGCGCGCGCCGTGGCCAGCGACATTGAGGAGGACGTGCCCAGGTGCCCCCTGCATGCTGTGCTCTTTTGTGAATATATATAGTACTTCTAGAAGTACTGCTAGTAGTATGAAATACCACAGGAGCTCCATTCAGCTTGGTGGAACCATGTAGCGACATGGGGGTAGGGCGGAGGCGGCGGCGAGGGCAGGGCGACGGTGGCGCACGGATTGGAGCGGCCTTGAGGAGAACGTGCCCAGGTGCCTGCATGCTGTGCCGTTTTCTGAACACTTCTAGTAGTGCTTCTATCGAAGTATAAACTACTTGTAGAAGCAGGTCTGAAGTATATGCCATATGAAACCCATTCAGTTTGCTGGAACCATACAGCAAAACAGGTGGCTGTGGGCGCCACAGCCCAACATCGGGAAGTGGCAGTATGAGTCGTGGTGCCCCTTGCATGCATCACTTGCTGTTGAGCCACAGTGTTGACCAGTGGTGTGCTCTCGTTATCATCTGCCATTCGCCCACCATCGGCACGTAGCGCAAAAAAAATGTAACCACATGCTTGGCTGACAAGAGCGGACAGCAAATGGGGAAGGACACACAAGAAACTACTCACGAGAGCGCACCACCCCGTATGCGCACCAACTCATGAATTGGTCATGAACATGCATGAATGCGCAGGGTGATCAACAACTGGCCCGCGTTTGGACATGCACGATGAGAGGGCGGCGCTGCCCGCGTCTTGCGTGCTGCGTGATGTCCACCCCATTTATGCGCACAACTCATGAAATATTCATGAACATTCATGAACATGCGCAGGGTGTTCAAGAACGGGCACGCGCGCGTTAACACGGACGACGGGCGGGCGGCGCTGCGCCGCGTGCTGCGTGCATACGCCATGCGCGACCCCTCTGTTGGCTACTGCCAGGGCATGAACTTCATTGCGGGGCTACTGCTGCAGGTGGGTGCTGCTGCTGTCACAGTACGTGCAATGCTTGTTTACAAATGCTTACACCGCCGCGCAGTTGGATTTGTGTGGCTTTGAGTGCGCGGTGCACGTACGTCGTATGCTGAGCAGCATAGGATACCTCATACGCTGAGCAGCATAGGATACTGTAGGCACAGTCCACAGGTACATGCATGTGCATGTGCATGTATAAACATTACTTCAACAGGTATGGTATATATACTTCAGATAATGTACCATACCTCACCATACACTGCCTTCATGTGCCGGCTCTGATGACACTTCCGCTGAGCACTGCCGCTGTGCGCCCCCCCTCCCGCCCACTGTTGTGTCCACCTGTAGGTGCTGGACAGCGAGGAGAGCGCGTTCTGGGTCCTGTGCGGGCTGGTGGAGGGCCCCCTGCGCGGCTACCACAGCAGGGACATGGTGCGCGTGCGCGACGACATCGCGGCTGTGCGCGAACTTTTCGAGGTGAGTTGAAACCCTTCGGGCAACTGCCAGGCCTGTGTCACCTGCCAGGCGCTTGCCATGCTACACACCTTTTACTCTGCAATTTGGCGTCATTCACATCGGTGCACAAGTGAACCCATGTGTCTATGACTAATAAAAGCACCTCGATTTGCGCACTTGCGCTGTAACTGCTACCGCAGGAAGAGTTTCACGTGCGGAGCGAGAGCGTCGAGGCTGTTAACACTTGCCAGACGCCCGCCATGCTGCGCGTCTTTCGAACTTCAAGCTCAACTTCACATGCCCTCATGTCTCTACGACTAATACTACTGTAGTACACAAACTTCAACTTGAATTTTGCACTGTAATTGCCGGCAGGAAGAGTTTCCCGCGCTGAGCGAGCGCGCCAAGGGCTCTGTCACCTGCCAGACGCTGCGCATTTCTCAAACTTCAAGCTCAACTTCAACTTGCACATGTGCGCTGTAACTGTTGAACTATTGCTACTGCAGGAAGAGTTTCCCGCACTGAGCGAGAGTGCCCAGGGCGCGGGGCTGCCCCTGGAGCTGGTGGTCGCCCCCTGGCTGCTTGTGTGCTTCATCAACTACTTCCCAGCCCCTACGGCGCTCAGGTAACAGTAGTGATGGGTCCCAGAGTATTTATATACTTCGCATTATGCCGTATAACGTGTTTAAAAAGAACGAATTTAAGCGTAGCGGTACACTGTGTTTTGCACAACATGCAAAATACATTATACACTGTGGCCCTGGCAGCAGCAACAGCCGCTGGCTGCACATCATGTGGAATCACACAGTGCCGCACAGACGGCACACCCATGCAACCTTGTGCCCAGGCGCACGGATAGCACACCCGGCAACCCTTCGCTCACGAAGGTGCCAGCAGTGCTGTAGGATGTGAGCTGCTGGTCAAAACTAAATTCGCACACCGGTATACCTCGAAGTATAACACAGAGACAAAAAGGCGATAATGCATGCGGAGGTTGTGCTGAGCGGCAGTGTGCCTTATCATTGGCAGACCAGCCTCATGCGGCAGGGGGTGTGTGGTATCGCTACCGCACTTCAACTCGTTTTTGCACGCCGAACGTGCACTGCGCCTGGGGCGCCGCATCATGAAGTTGATGTTGAAATTTGATGGATGCCTCCGTACGAGACAAGCCTGCCCACACCGGGGCTCCTGTCACCTGCTGATGAAATTGCCTCGCCCTGTGGCACATGCGAGAGCGCACATTGAAGTCTGATGTTGAAGTTCTAGCATCAGCCGTCATAGAGACATGAGGGCATGTGTGTGTCGGTGCAAACTGCGGATAGCTTGGGCAGGCCCTGCAGGGTGCGCTCAACCGCGATGCATGCTTGTAGTTTTTGTATCAGTCGCAGGGACACAAGGGTATGTGCGCACCACTTGAAGTCTGATGTTGAAGTTTGATATTGAAGTTTGTTATGCGGTCCTGCGCCCAGGTGCCTGAGGTCTCAACAGGAGTCATAGAGACATGGGGCATGCGCGTACCGGTGCAAGCTACGGTATCCTGGACGAGCGGGTAGGGTGCGCTCACCACCAAGGCGTGATTGAAGTTTTTGTTGAAGTTTGATCTTGAAGTTTGATGTTGAAGTTTGTGATGTGTACTCCTGCAGGTGCCTGGAGGTCGTCATGCTGGAGGGGCAGCTGGCGAGCTTTGCGATCGCGGTCGCGTTCGTGCGCATGCACGAGCCCATCTTTGACGAGGCCATAGGTGAGCGTTTGCCACCAATTAATAATGAAAAAAACCTGAAAGGTTGCTAAGCCCACATATTGAAAGACATCTAAAATGTTGCTAAGCCCACATACTGCCGTGGCTGGGGCAGATGCCAAGCCAAAGCCCGTGGGTGCTTTGCCCACCTGGTTGATATTTATTTTTTTCGTTTATGATTACACAAAAGTTCTTGCACACATGTCATCTAGTGAACACCGTTGTGGTGTGCGACAGCCAACTTCAACACGCACATGTAGGTAACTTCAACGCTTCTGAAAACCTTCAACTTTATGTAGTCGGCATGTGCACCATACCCAAAACAGGTACACCACCCAGCTTCTCCATTGTGGAGCTGGGGGGCCACATCGCTGCACTGCTTACTCTGCTAGCTGCACAGCTCGTGCCATGGCGACGTCACTCTCGAACCCGCAAAGGAAAGAAACCAGTTGCAACTTCGCAGTAGCGTAAACTGCGCGTATTACTGTGGTACAGCATATACTACATGTACTGATGTCGCCATTGTGACTTAGAGGAGTGAGTAACGCAGCAACGCAGCCTGCTTGCTGCAAAAAAGAGAAGCTGGGTAATTGACATATCCTCTGTTAGGACGGTGCACATGCCATCTACTACTTAAAGTTGAAGTTTTCATTTGAAGTTACCTACAGGTGCGTCATTCACCTGCCTGTCACATATTAGAACAGCAGTCAACGAAAGAAGTCCATGCAAGACTTTCCTGCACACACTGTAGCTACTACTCCAGCCACATAACATCCGGTGTTGCTGGTTACCCATCAGGTTCATTGCTTCTCGGCCATGGGTCTCAAGTGGCAGGTACTGTGCGCCACATTGCCACTCTTTTCTGCCCGCATGCGCTGAGCAAATGTATTAACTGCCACCGCCACACTGCTCTGCTGCCACACACGCATGCCCACCCCCTCCAACCCTGCGCAGCCACTGACACCCTGATGCGCACCGTCAACTCTGCCCAGGTGAGAGCTTGCGCCCGCCGCCCGCTTTTGTTCATGATCACGTAGTGTACTTGAAGCACTTCATCACTGCTTTTCATAGATAAAGGGCTTTGTGGTGCAGGCACCCTCAGCTTGGGAAAGCAGTGAAGGGCTTGCTTCGGGCCAATGTGCAAATGCTTGGTAACCGCATCGCGTACAGAAGCATACTACTTCGAAGTAGTATAGCTACTACTATAATGCTACTACTACTCGAAGTACTTCGAAGCACTTCTGAAGCACCAGTATACTGGAAGTAATTTTTACCAGGAATTATTTACATGTAGGAAAATCACCTGTGGCACATATTTATAAGTACTCTCTCTGCACAGCTTGTGAGACACGGAACCTCCAATTTCGTTTTTTAGGGGCACTTGCATCTTTTGTCAACCCACCCCATGTGAAAGGAACCTTAAACGTTGCTAAGCCCATATGCTGCCGTGGCTGGGGCAGAATGCCAGGCCGAAGCGCGTGGGGTTATTTGCCCACCTGGCCAGCACCAGCCCCCGCGCCATGTGCAGCAAAGAAAAAGTCACGAGTTTATGTACAAATAAGGTTAGGTGCTGCCTCCCTCCGCTGGGCCAAAACACTTGGGCAGGCGTATGGGAACATTCACGCAAACGATTTTGCGGTGTTCCCTGATTGAAACGGATGCAGCTGCACAGTTGGGCATAGCTTCAGGGGCTTTGGCCCGTTTGTGGCGTCCACACGGTGTCGAAGGCCCTGCGCTGGCGGTTCAGCTCAGGCACACTACTACCACAAATGTGTGCTTGCGGACATGTTGCAGCCGTGCAGAGTACCTGGCATTTATGAGTCAGTACCTGACAGTATGAGTCAGTACCTGACATATGTGAGTCAGAGGCGCTCGGCGACGGCGGACGCCAAACTAAGGTGTAGCAAACGCAACAAGTGACATTTTTAAAACCTAGCGTTAGAAGCCATGAAGTTGCCCTATCCAATCGTGCACTTTAAGTAATAATACTCTCAAGTATTGTAATACAGTACACAAGTATAGTTACTGCGGTATAGTAACACAGTATGGTATTTCAAAACCTACCTAGCCTCATCCATTCGGCATCGTTTCCTATTTTGTCATTTATTAAGGTCGCGTTTACTGTACTGAGTTAACCACATAAAATATTTCCTCTCTGGAATAGCTGTCCCCTGCACCTTTGATGCCGAGTAGTGGCCACTTATAGGTGCTGCACTGTGCCCACGTGCTGTGCGGTTGTTTCTGCCATATGTGTTAACACAGGCACCCTGGTATTTTGTCTCTGGATTAGGAACCTGTACCTCTGATGCCGGGCAACGGCCACTTACAGGTGTCGTACTGGGCCCATGTGCTGTGTGCTGTGCGTGTGAACGCAGGCGGGCACGCACGATGCGCAGCTGCTGGGGAACCTACCTTGAAATAAAAAACCCTGCCCCATCCGTTCAGCATCGTGTTCTGTTTTGCTATGTTGTAAGATAGCTTTTACTGTAGTGATCTAACCACACCCAAGGACTTTGGTCGCTGGATTAGCTGTCCCCTGCACCTTTCATGCCGGGCAGTGGCCACTTACAGGTGTCACACCGGGCCCATGTGCTGTGTGACGTGTGTGTGAACGCAGGCGGGCACGCACGACGCGCAGCTGCTGCTGGACCACGCTGCCTGGGAACTCGTGGAGAAGGTGCGCGCACGGCTGCACAACAGGAGGCGCTCTGCTCAACACGTTTGCATGATGTTTGACCTGCACGTTCGGTGAATTCGTCCTTTAAGCTCAAGATGACAACCTGACACTTTGTGAAATGGAAACACTTTGACGTTCCAGTTTTAAGGAGGTCTCCTGCGCGAATAGCCATACTCCAGCTGCACAGAAAAAAGTGACCCGCATGAGCTCATGCAAAGGGTGCGCACAAGCTGCCCAACAGAAGGCGCTTTGCTCAGCACATTGTTTCGTCTGCCGTGCGCAGCATTGATAACCTTTTTCTGTGTCGCCTGCGCCTGCAAGCTGCCGAAGCTGGTGTCCCTTCTTATAAGTAGTGTGAGTAGTGATGGGTCACAGCGTATAATTTTCGCATTATACGCCGTATAACGTATGTAAATACGCGGTATAACGTACACAGATGAACGTATTTGTACGGCAAATACGCCGTATATCGCGTAGTTGGGCGTATACATACGCCGTATTTTTAACGCATAAAATACGTTGTGGTACGCCGTGACCCCTCACTAGTAGCAAGCGACTGCGGCCGCACAATGAGCGCCAGCCGCACCGGAAACACACTGACGTTCAATTTTGAAATTGGCAGTTCAAATTTGAAGTTTGCACTCGTGATGAGACAGGGGCCATGCGCGCGCCGGTACATGCTGATACTACTAGTGGTCTTATTTATTCTACTGGTTGAAGGTGTTGTGGCCATTGTGAAAGCTGGGCAGCAGTGCCCGTCTGCAGCAGTATTGTGAGATGTGATACACACACCACACCTGTTGGCAGTTGTACTTCGAATCATCCCTAGCCCTCAAGGACACTGAGCGGCGCGTGTAGGTGTGGGGGCTGTCTGTTGCTTTCACAGGTGGACAAATCACCCCACCCAATCACCCCACAGGCATTCGGCCTGGCATTTTGCCCCAGCCACGGCAGTATCTGGGCTCAGCAGCCTTTGAGGTTTCTTTCACTACACATGCATCGCCGCTCCACAGCCTGCTAGCTCTCTTTGGGCACTGCCACACCCCCCCGAACATCAATGCTGCCAGCAGGGGTTCCCTGTGTAGCGGCGCAACAGAATATGCACACCCCCCTTGCCCTCGCATGTCCCACCACTGGGCACTTGAGGACGTGCCAGCCATCCCACCGTTCACAGGCGGTTGTTGACGCCACATACCTCTCTGCACACACATCTGCAACTAGTTATGGGTCACAGGGCACAGAAAGTTCATTATACGCCGTGTAACGTACTTCTGCACTGGTATGCGAATACGGCGGGTAACGCACTTCAATACTGACATGAACGTATTTATACGGCACATACACCACAGTCGTGCTTCTGGGCGTACATGTAGGAATACGCTGTTTTTTGTACAACGTGTACCAAAATACTTGTGAATGAAGTACGCTATAAGCCCTGACCCATCACTACGTGTGACACACCTTGCGCGCATGTGCTGGCGGCAGGGGGAGAAGATGGAAGCGTTGCGGCAGCGCCACGGCGGCCACGATGCGCCTGCCGGCACGCCTCATGTGAGTGTCACCACAGCCCCGGTCGCCTTCAAATACTTGAAGGGTGCCATGCGGCCGCCTTGTTATGCCTGGCCTGTCTGCTGGCTGCTGGGCACTACGCTGCCGCTGAGGAAAGCGCCAGCAATGCGCATGGCATGTGGGTTTCATTAAATAAATGTGACTACAACTACTTCAGTAAGAATGTAGACACTTCTACTTCTGAAGCACTACGCGGTACCACAGCATTAGTACAGTGCTGGTATCACGCTCTGGGTGCGAAAACCCCTGCGCACATGGTGTGCGGCTGAAGTATGTCAAACAGGTACAACTCTTACTTTAGCGGCCTGCACGAGACTACCATTATAGTAGTACATCGAAGTTTGTATATGTAACATGTTGGAGCGCGACCTTGCACACACGCCCCCCCCGCCTCTCCACCCAGCTACTGCTCTGCTGCACTCACACTGCGCTGAGCAGCTGTTACATCACGACACCCAAATGCCGGCACCACACACACAAGCCCTGTTGGTAGTTGTACTCTGAATCAGCCGTAGCCCTCAAGGACACTGACCGGCGCATGTAGGTGTAGAGGCTGTCTGGTGCTTTTCACCAGGTGGACAAAGCACCCCACAGGCTTTTACCTGGCATTTTACCCCAGCCACGGCAGTATCTGGGCTTAGCAGCCTTTTAGGTTTCTTTCACACACAAGTGCTATCATTCACACGCGTGGTCGCAGCATCATGCCCGAGCCCCCTGGCACCAGCCCCCGTGTTTCAGCTTTAGACCGCCTCACCCGCTCCCGCGCCGCAGCGCTTGTGCTGCAAAATTTGAGGTGTCAGCCGGGGCGGGGGGGGGCAGGCTCTGCCGTGGCTGGGGCCTACTGGGGCCGTGCTGCAGCTGCAGGCGCATTTTTATGTGGGCAAACACTGCGCACCGCGGGTGTACCATGTGGCACGCTGCAAATGCACTGGTGCTCGCCACGCGTGATGCACGTGCATGTGGTGTGTCAGGCCTGATTATGACTTCTGTAGTACTACGTAGTACTACGTAGTAGATTCCTATGAACTACTACTGTAGTACGTTGTGAAAGAAACCTAAAAGGCTGCTAAGCCCAGATACTGCCGTGGCTGGGGTAAAATGCCAGGCCGAAGTAGTACGTTGTATTGGCATGGATACGCTTGCAAATCTCCTGATACAATTCACTTCCGCCCGCCTCCTGCGCGCAGCCGCGCGACCACAATGCCCACCTCATGCGCGAGCACCGCGCCAACACCATCGCGCTGATATTGCTATTCTGAAGTACTACAGTACATTCTTGTGAATCACTAGAAGTTCACTGTATTGTACTGACATGAATACATTTGCTCACAAACCTCCTGATAAAATTTACTTCCGCCCGCTCCCGTCGCGCAGCCGCGCGACCACGACGCCCACCTCATGGGCGAGCACCGCGCCAACACCATCGCGCTGCTCCTGGGGTGGGCGGAGGCCAGCATCATCAGCGCGGTACCGCCGCTACGGCTGCTCAGCGGAGGGGTGCGCGGCGTTGCCAGCGGCACCCTGTGGACGCTGCGCTGGCTGCTGGGGTGGCCGCTGCTGGCGCCGCACGCGCGCGCGCTCCAGGACCGTTCTGAGGAACTTTCTCCGGGGCGGCGCCGGCTCAAGGCGGCGTGACCCGCCGCTGCATGTGGCGCGCAAGTCGCAGCGGTGGTCAGCAGCAGCAGCAGCAGCACCGGTGCGCAGCAGCTCAGCAGCGGCAGCGTGTCTCAGCAGCGGCAGGTCCGAGGAACTCTCCCCACGGTGGCGCCACCTCAACGCGGCGTGAGCGGTGGTGTGGCGTGCGGAGGTGGTGGTGGCGAGCGGCGGCGGCAGCAGCAGTGGTGCGCAGGAGTCGCAGCAGCGGTGCTCAGCAGCAGCGGCGGCGCAGCAGCAGTGATGCCGCTGCTGGCGCTGCACGCGTGCGCGCGCTCGGACCGTTCCGAGGAACTTTCTCCGGGGCGGCGCCGGCTCAAGGCGGCGTGAGCAGTGGCCAAGTGCATGTGGTGTGGAGAGGTGGTGGTGGTCAACAGCAACGGCAGCAGCGGTGGTGGTGTGCGGCAGTGGCAGCAGCGGTGCTCAGCAGCGGCAGCGGCACAGCGGCGGTGTGTCTCAGCAGCGGCAGCAGTGGCGCCGCAGCAGCAGCACCAGCAGCGGCAGCAGCAGCAGCAGCAGCAGTGATGCTCAGTGGCAGCAACAGTGATGCTCAGGAACGGCAGCAGTGGTGCTCAGCAGCAGCTGCTGCACTTGACACTGTGTGTGCATTGGTGTGTGCGGGGGAACGGTCCACGGAGCTGTCCCCACAGGGTGTTGCTTCAAGGCGGTCTACGTGCTCAGCCGCTTGGCAACCGGTGCACCACCGCAGCAACAGCAGAGCAGCGGCGGCGACGGCAGCGGCGGCGACGGCAGCGGCGGCCACGGAGTGCACACTGTGCCAGGGGAGAGATACATTTAATGCGCCACAAGATGGATGGCACCACGCCTGTCATCGCCAGCAGCTGGGGTGGAGCACCAGGTGCGAACGCGGCGGTACAACGCGCGTGCTGCAAGGGCGGAGCTGGCACAGCGGCACGTTGTGCGCCCAGTACTGTGCAGGGTGGCAGGCACCCACTAGAGCAACGCGCGTGCGGCGGCAGCAGCGGCGGCAGCGTTGGCACCTTTGGTGCTGTGCCTCCGCTGCTGCCGCTGGTGCCGCCCCCCCCCGCCGCTGCACAGCGCAACCACCGGCGCACTGCACATGGAGCTTAGCAAGCCCTGCCAGCCGTCCCTGCGCCCGGTGCCGCCAACACCCGCCGCAGCAGCTCCAGCTCGCGGCAGCACAGCGGGTCTGCCCCCCTGCTGTACCATACTACCAGAGTGACGCGGCGGCGACAGTGTGAATGCGCCGCATGTTCCAGGCCGCGTGCCCCGCACTTGTATATAGCTATGTATTGGGGCCGGATATGTACCGCACGGCGCGCGGGCGCTAACCCGGGCGGCGCTCACGTGTGGTGTTGAGATGTGCTGCGAGCAGCGCGGTGCCAGGCAGGAGGGCGGAGCGTTGTCTGTGCGTTTGAGCCTCCTGCCGCGGGGGGCAATGCCAGCTGCTGCACTGTGTGCACTCTGCGCATGCGTGTGCTATACTTTTTTTTAGCCTGGGTGCTCCGTTCCCCCCATCAACCTCAAGTGGTTGTCATGCTTTTGCTGTTTGCAGTCTATGGCATGCGCTGCGTGCATTGCGTTGGCACGCTGTGGCACCCCTTTGTGCGGCAGTGCCGCAGGCTGACAAGGCACACTGGGACTGGACACATGGTGTCGATGCGCCAGAAAAGCGCACACCTGCAGGGCCATTGGCAGGTGCACTGCTGGCATGCCCAGGGCACCTTCAAGTCGCCCAAGAAGGTGTTCCTTCAAACCAAGGGGGGGGGGGTCGGAAGGGCGTGTCACTTTGGCGCCTGCTCAGCAGCAAGTGCAGCTAGTACTTCAGCAAGCTCTGCAAGAGGAGCCATTGGTGCCAGACGGAGGCAGGGGGCAGGAGGAGAGCAACCCTGGGCAGGGCCATGGCCGGTGCAGAGCCAGTTGACGGCCTTGCTGTTGTTGCGGGCCCCCCTGGTTGAGGCCCCACCCTGCAGGCGACCAGGGCCTTTGACGCAGGCGATTCCGTGCTGGTGGAGGCGCCGCTGTTGACCTTCAATAGCACGGACGACCTGCTAGCGCAGTATGCGGCTTTGCCTGAGGATCATCAGCAGCAGCTGCTGGCAATGCGCCACGTACCCTACCGTGGTAAGCCTCACTGCAAGGAGTTCGAGCCAACCCTGCGCTGCCTCGAAGAGGACGCACGCGGCATCGCTCGCAGGCACACCAGGCAAGGCGGAGGAGGCGGTGGTGGCAGCAGAGGCGACCTCAGCACCACGTTGGGAGAAGCGGCCACGATTTGCGCCGTGCTATGCGTGGGCAGACTCAACGGGTGGCCCATCCCCACGGCTGGCAGCAGCGACGGCTGTGGTGGCGACTGCGGCAACTTCGCGATCTTCCCGCATGGATCAACTTCGCGATCTTCCCGCATGGATCAACTTCGCGATCTTCCCGCATGGATCCAGGGCCCTGCATAGCTGCGAGCCCAACTGCTTAGCCACCACCGAGTCCACGGAGCCTAGCGGCCACCTCACGCTCGTGGCAATACACCCCATCGCCGCTGGCGACACCATCACCTCCAGCTTGCTACCATCAGTTACGGACGACATCGCACGGCGGCAGCGGTTCCTGGCCAAATGGGACTGGCGCTGCACATGCACGCGCTGCTGCGAAGCCGCGGATTCTGCCTTTGCTACACGCTGCCCGTACCCCGGCTGCAGCGGCGCTGCAGCCCCGAAGGCCGCACCGGGAGCGGTCACTCCGTCTGGCGGGCGTGCCCCCACAATTGCAGACCTCGAGTGGTGCTGCAGCACATGCGGCAGCGAGTGGCGGCACGGGCCCCGGGATGTTGGCCACCTGCAGCTGGTGCAGCAGCGGCACGATGACCTGCTATGCTGCCAGGAGGCCGGTGCAGCCGCGGACGCTGCCAACGAGTGCATGAATGCCGCAACCGCACACGGCCTGGTGCAGCGCCTGTGCAGCCTGCGGCGGCGCGTACCCCCAGCTAACAGTAAGCTGCAGGCGACGCTGCTGCAGGTGGCATGCCTTGACATGGCTCCCGCTGCGGCAGCGCAGCTTGCGCTGGCACTTGGAGCTGCTGACCGTGACATGGCCGGGCCAGCAGCAGCAGCAGCGGCCGCTGCCAGCAGTGACCAGTGCGGCAGCGGCGGCGGTGGCGACGGCTGGTGCGGCGGCGGCGACAGCCTGCAGCGCGGCGACGTCAACGGCAGCAGCGGCAGCAGTGACGCCACCGGACCCAGCAGCAGCAGTGACAGCACGGGCGGCGCCAGCAGCAGCAGACCCTGCAGGAGCTGGGAAGTGCACCAGATTGGCCTGGTCGCAGAGTTGCTGCGCGGCAAGGAGTGCGCCTTTGCGGGCTGCACCGGCTGCAGCACGGCGCAGCACCCCCCCGTCGCCGACATGGTCGCATCCGATGTCTGCCTCAAGAAATTCTGCGTGGCCATGATCGCCGTTAACAACGCTGGCAACGCGGCGGCGCCACGGGCGCGCGACGCCCGCCTGCAGTCGCAGGTGCGGCACATCAGCAGTATGCGCAGGTGGCGGTCATGTACTACGGCATTGGCCGCCCGCTGGTGCAGATGATGGTGGCGCTGGGGGGGGCACCGCGGTGGCTTACAAGCGACGGCGCATGCCTGCCCAGGTACACTTGCTGCGGAGCGCTGGCGGCGGGCGGCAAGCAGGCTGGCAGGCTGTGAGCGCTGCAGCGGCTGCCGCGTCGTGTACTACTGCGGCAGGGAGTGCTCGAAGCACGACTGCCACCAGCCAGAACGGCACAAGGAGATGTGCCACATGCTGGCGACCCTTCGTGGCCGCTGGAAGTTTGCGGACGAGCAAGAGGGGGGGGGGGTGCCTGGGCGGGAGCAGGTGTGATGCAGCAGGATGCGGCAGCACGCATGTAGTTAACCTTGGAGCTGCGATGTCCGGGCGTGTCATGCAGCCGCATGCCACCCATGCAGCGCACGGGTACAGTTGTACACATACATGCATTGCAGGTGCCAGGTGTCAGGCAGCACCATTTTCTGTTTGTGGCATATGGAGCGGCTGTGTGTGGAGTGCACTTGCAACCGCATCTTGGCAGATGACTGCAGGCTACCCACCCCCGGGCAGTAGTTGGTGGCAGCTATGATGCCGTGTACCAAGGGGCTACGCTACTTCACTGGTTGCGACCTACTACCTAGTACAACTACGGCGAGAGTCAACTGATGTGAGAAGCCTAGGGTGCGTGCCGTTGCTTGTTTTGCGCTGGTCAATGCATGTGTGGTCATGTGCTTGCCAGGCTTGCACTGGCAGCTCTGGCATCCCTGCTGGTGCATCTGCCGATTGCCAGTGACGTCAGGTGCTGGCTCAGGCGCAAGTCATCCATGATATTTCAATTTTTGGCTTGGTAGTTCTATTTTTGGGCAGTTGGCGGTCACATCATCAGCAGCAGCCAAGGCAGCACAGGAACTGGCAGTGTTGCGTCCACACACTGCAACTTCAAGTTGGGGTTATAATTCTGTGTCAGAACAGGCAGTGTCGTGTCTATGCATCGCTGCATTGAATTTCGAGCACATGAGCTGTGTCAGGAATGCCACCGGTACCTGTAGCTCCCAGTTGTTGACACGCAAACACATGGCCGCCGGTGACTGTGGCGTCATGCCACAGAGCAGGGCTCCGGGGGGTAAGGAGGGGCGCCATGCCACGGTGTGCATGTCTTGCCAGCACGGCACGCAAAGACTGGGCACATGGTGTCGGTGCGCCAGAAAACTCTTCACTTCAAAACTACATGTGTGCTCCAGTACGAATGCACACCAGGCCACGCATCCATGGGGGGACAAGGTTGATGGCAGAAGGAGCTACACTGCCGCAGAGCACAGCAGCAATGCACAGCAGGAGTTGAGCCCCAAGAGAGTGCACGGACGTCCCCACACGACTGCAAGAGTGCATTCATATGTGCTCAGCAGCAAGTGTGCATAGGCAACTGAATGACTACCGGGCTGCAGCTGTTTGCCACTCACCCATCAGCGAAGCTGCCTGGTGCGTGTGACAAGGCACCAGCTACTGTACCTACCGGAACGCCACCGTACGGCACTGCGCACACCACTTTGCTCCAGACTATATTTATGCATTTTTTGACTCTCGCGCGGTAATGCCGGGGGTTTCGAAACTCCGGTATACTTAGCGTATACCAGTCGGCGTTTGGTTAACAGACCTCCGATCCCGGAGGATCGTCTGCGCCGGTCCTGTGCTGTACAGACAGATCCCGCGCAGACGATCCTCCCGGTTCAGAGCGGACAGATCCTCTCCGGACCTGTTTGCATGTGTGGTAAGGCTGGGGTCATTATCCCCGGGTGTTACCACGCACGCGGCGCCCCCCGGCCTTACCACGCATGAGCCACAAAATGCATACATGGGGTTCGCAGTTGGAGTGCCAGCGCCCATTCCGGTGGAGCCAGCAGGTCCTTGGTGACAATTGACACTACAGGTGACAAGTGACGCTACATGTATAGATGCCCCCCCCCCCCTGTCGCAAGTGGTGCACCTCGCGCCCTTACTACTTGGGTACATGGAGCATGTGCGGTAGCAGTAGCAGTGCTCAGCAGTTCTCAGCTGAACAACTGGGGTTCTACCCCGTGTTGGCAAGCCGTTAGGGGTAACGGAGAACCGTCCAGGAACTCTGTGGGAACACCCCGGTAGGCTGGTACCTTCGCTGGTTTACTTCGCACTTGCTAGCACGACACCTAAATGAGATTTCACTTCCAAACCAACACAGTAGTGTCTCTGCTTGTGCAGCAATGGCTGATCAGCTTGACCTTCCAGCGCGAGGTGGGCTGCAGGGCCTTGCCCCTGCGTGAAAAGGGGTCAGATGGGGCACCGTTCCACGGAACATTGTGGCATGCCTGCCTTGCACCAGCGTCAGCATGCGTTGTCGCACCTTTGAGCTTCTGTGAGAGGTAACTGGCACGCACTGCCACCAGGAACGTAACATACGTATATGGACTTTCGCATCCCTACCCATGATGGGTTGTGGCCAATGTGTTGGCGTTTGCACACTGCTTTAAGACAAAGCAGCTGTATCCTCAAGTGCACTTCTTGAAAACTCCGCTTGGACGCGAAAAGCTCTGTGTACACGTGTTAATGGCTGGAAAAAGCATGCCCAAGCAGTGGCCCTCTCCCTAGACTATGTGCACTCAGCAGCAAGATCATGACATGCTGATTGACACTCGGTGCAGTGCACACAGAGGTTGACACTGCCCTGCAGGGCCAGCATGCTACATGGCAGTCGAGTACAGGCTATGTGCACACTGCACATGTATTGTTATGTATTCTCCTAGACAACACATTGAATGATTGTGCACCATATAATCTTCAAACAACCATTCCAGAAGCATTGTCCTATATTGACGTCCAAAGAGTTACTTGAAGTACGTTTTATTGAAATCTTGGGGCGCATAAAGCCATGTGCAATCATCTGCACGAAGGAACAAAACATGATCAAGCATGCTGACCTCCCCTGTTGCTAGGTGGCAAGGTCAAGTATAGTGTACAAAGTTGTCCCTAATAATACCACTGCCTACAGCAACAACGACAAGCAGGTTATCTCGGTATAGAGGTTGTCAGTACGGTAGCCGGCAGTACTGGAAATGGCGCGTGTGTGTGAGTGTGAGTGGATGCTGTCGCAAGTAGTGCACCTCGTGCCCTTACTACTTGGGTACTTGGAGCATGTGCGGTAGCAGTAGCAGTGCTCA
>JAULBY010028672.1:0-37201 GCA_032358315.1 Ophiocytium majus
GTGGAAGTGTTGAAGAAAATGGGATGGTATACGCCAGCATACGCCGAAAACTTTCGCGACGAACTGGAAGCCCGTGGGCTTGAGATAAGGAGCAAGAGCGATGACCGATAAGACAGAAGCAATGGACAACCTGATTGCACAGGATGCAGACTTGATAGACGTTGCCTCTAAGGTGATGGAAGTAGGATATGAAGCTGGCATTAGAGCCGCCGCCTATGCATTAGAAGCCGACGCCAAGAAGTGCGACTGCTTTGCGCGTAATGAAGGCGAATGCGGTTGTGGCGCTTGGTGTGAATGGAAGTCGATAACGTCACAACGTGCTATTGAAATTGTCCGTGCGTTAGCTACTCCACTGGAACAGCAAGGCCGTCAGCTATCAGACGATCACCCCAAGCCTTAACATCCATCAGTCGGGCTGTGTTGCCGGTGAGGATGTCGAAGTCGGCACGGCTAACCACGACGGCATCGGCACTGGGGCTGTCACTGCCTTGGGCAATACCACTTTCGGGGGCGGCACTGGCTTCCCGGCAATAACTTTTGGCTGACATGCGCCGAGCGTAATCGCTAGAGCGGTCAGCAACATTACGGCGGTTTGTTTCGTTTGCATCGGTCAATCTCGCTATTTCGGTTTGCTTGTCGGTAACTTGCTTGTTGAGCGCAATCTGCGCCGCCCGTGCTTCCTCGCTGGCCTTGGTCATTGCCACGATGGTAGCATCACGCTTGGAAATGGTTGCTTGTGCGTCCTGTTTGCCCATGTAGAGCCAGCCCGCGAGACACAGGGCCGCAATGAGCGCAGCTTGCCAAGGGTAGGCTATTGCGTACTTAAAGATGCGCAGAATAACGCTTATTGCATACTTAAAGATGCGCAGAATGGCGCTTCTTGCGTATAGCAGCCAGATCATGGCGCGTTCTCCTGCTTTTGCCGTGCGTAAATCCAGCCCGCAGCCCCCGCCATGATAGCGGCACAGCCCGCGCCGGTTTCAGTTGGGCTGAATGTTCCCTTGATATAAAGCAGCCAGAATACGCCGCCCCAGAACGCCAGCACCGAAATCAGCGATGCAAGGCGGGCTATATCAAGCGCGTTGTTGCCCTTGGTGTAGAGTAGATCTTTGAGGAGCTTCATTCTTCCCACTCCCCTGCGTTTAGTGCCGTTTGGAAAGCCAAGGCATAGCCAGCGATAAGATCGGATTTATCGACGCCATTTATGATGCGCCGCGCAGCTTGGAATTGCGCCCGTGTTGCCGCTCCGTCCGCTGGCAGATAGTTGGCGAAACATTTTCCAGTGAACCAACCCACCTTCATGCCGTTGCGAAGGATAAGCGCCGCAATGTCTTTGTTCATGGCAATGTCTGGATCACTAACCAGATCGACGCCAAGCAGCTTACCAGCGCGTTCGTAATTGGTGCGCCAAGTTAGCTGGACGTATCCGCGCCCGCAAAACTTCACGCCGTCGCCGGGGTGAATGTTGCCGTTGCGCTTTGCCATTACAGGCCGTTCGCCTTGCGGGTCATACATGCGGAAAAAATACTTAGGCCCGCCAAACTCTTTGATGGGCTGCATGGTGTGCGCTGTTTCGTGGTAGGCAGTGGCCAAGGCATAAGCAGTCCAAGACGTTGGCAAGCCAGCCATCGCCTCAAGAATTGCCGTTGTGCCGCTTACCTCATCGTCGTCCAGCTTCGGCCCCATGATGCCGCTGCGTAGCTTGTCGAAAAATGCCTTGTTCATGCTGAAAATGCCCTCCGAGGTTCCGGCACATAGTGCGTTGGATATGTCTTGCGGATGTTGTCCCAGACGCGCTCAATGGGCATCTTGTAGCGGCCCAGATCGCCATAGGTGCGGGAGCGAAGCACAAGCGTCATGGCTTGCTTTGAACGCCAGCCACCGTCGTGCGCGTGTTTGTCCATAGGTGCGAGGTTGTTGAAGCTGCACCACTCTGCCCCACCCAGTTCCTTGGCGCTGAAATGGTGGATATGCCCGCCATCGATATAGCGAAATTCGCTTTCGCCCCAGTCAATCTTAAAGTCGGTGGACATGATCTGGCGCAGCGTTTCGGGCTTCACCTTGTGGCCGTGGTGGACAAGCACAAACGTTTTGCCCATGCGGTAGGCAATGAACGGGCTTTCATTTGCGAGGACGTTGACGCGGTTAGTTCCAAGGCGCGAATACAGCCGCCGGAAATGCCGTGCAGCCCAATAGTCGTTGGTCTCGCTGTGGTTGCCTTGGTTGATGATAACGTCAACCGTGCGGGCCTTAGTCAGCGCCTTTTCGATAATCGCTTCCATAATGTCTAGGTAAGCGTCGATCATCTTGGGAAAGCGGCTGTCGAAGTCCAGCTGGTGGCCGCTGCGCTCCGTCATGCCCTTCATGTTTTCGTAGTGTGTGCCATCGCCCAGATCGTTTATAACCATGCGGTCACAGTCAGGAGCCATGTCGATCAGGTCGAATGCCGCTTGCAGAATTTCCGCCTTGGCAATCTTTAGGTCGAAGTTCTGGCCAACCTCATCCTTGTGCGCCAGCATTCCGATATGCGCGTCACCAATGTTCAGCCAAGGGATTATGTCGCGGCCTTCGAAAGTGTTTATGCGCGGTGGCGGAATGTTGATCTCACGGGTGGCGCTATTCTCTATTGCGTCAGTGACCGCTTGTTCCCAGCGTTCGCGGATCACTTCGGCCTTCAGCCAGATGTTCTCGCCCGTAGCTGTTTTGGTCAGGTGACTATAGGCTTTTAGACTAAAGCCCTGTGCGACGGGATGTTCGATCCCCGCCTCCGGTGCATAGCCCTGCTTCGCCGCCTTGGCCTTAACCAAGTTGTAAGTCTTGGCTGGAAGCGTCTTGTCGCAGCCTAGAACTTTGGACGCTGCTGTTGCGCCGCCGTGTGTTTCAATTGCCTCTAAAACTTCCTTTTGCCGAGGGGTGCAGTAATCATAAAGGCCAACGTCCACTTTGAGTGCGTATCCTGCCATCAATCACCTATGTTTAGAGAGCCGACCGCACAGAAACGCGGCCAAAATAAACGGCACTAAGGCCGTGCTTGCGATGAATATTATTGCGGCGAATGTTGCCCATGCGGTGAACCACAGCAGCGATGCCATGAAGTCCAGCGCACGGCGCACTAGCTGTTCCGCGCCTTTTCTTCGTCTGTCTGCCAAGCCTTGCGTCTAAAATACGCAAACATCTGGAGGCAAAGCCAGATGATTGAAAGGGTTCCGGCAATCGGGGGTATCAACTGCACAAGAACTCCTAGCGCAAGAGTGTAAGAAAGGACGTCTAGCAAATGCCGAACGCCTGTGCTGAGATGGTCGAGCAGATCGTGCGTGGTCATCACATCGCGCCCAGAATGAACATTGCAAGTTCATCTAATCGAACGCCGTATCTGTTGCCCGCTTCAAGTTGTGGTTGAATTACAAAGCCAGTTTCTTCGTCAACTTCTTGGGGCTTTGCTTCCCACTCGTCATAGCAAAACAGACCGTAGTTATCAGCGTCCAGACCTTCGGCGGCAAAAGCTTGCTGAACTTCTTGAGCAATTACGCCGACATGAATACGGGCACCATCGCCCTTTTTGACAACAGCTTCGTTCCACTTATACGTCTTAATGATTTGCTTACAGCGGGTAGCCGCGCGCTTTTCCGCGTTGTCTAAGGCGCGAATTTGTTGTTTCTCGCGGCCATCAGATGTATTGATAGTTCCGCTGACTGCATAAAGCACTGTTGGCCTAAAAGAAGCCAAACCTAAACTGTAAGCATTGTCAGCGCGGGGATATAGGTAGTTCGCTTCGACACCCCAGCGGCCATTTCCACCAGCAGCCAAGACTAAAAGAGTTCCAGCATTGACTACAGTGTCGCCATTGGTGTTCGATAAAAAGTTAACGTTTCCAGTAGAAATATAAGCAAGGTTCTGAAGTGTGCCGCCTGAGTCTTTTGCGCTAAAGACTTTGTTATTGTTTACAAACACGCCATTGTTAAAACCAAACTGCCCCGTGTCGCCATTGGCTGAATAGACATCCATTGTTGCGTTACTAGCATCTGCTCCAAACTTAAATGTGTTGAAGCTGCCGCCGCTGGTCTGGCGTACAATGACGTTATTTGAGTTTCCGCTATTAACCGCCGTCGCTCCAGTTTGGAACGAATTCGATTGGTCAATGGAAATACCAGATGTTCCGGCGCTCAACATAACAGCCACAACACCAAACTGGTTGCCAACAAAACGCCCCGAACTTTGGGATACAGTAACTGCACCCAAGATACGCATGTTGGTTGTCATGCCGCCATTAATGCCCGCAGGAGGCCCACCAGCAGTGTTGATGGTCAACTTGCCTATCTGACCACCAGAAAGAACGTGCGAACCAGTGTTAGTAAGAAGAACGCCGCCAGTTGCTTGGCTTGAGGTTATTCCTATTAGTTGTGGATATGCAATCGTGGTGGACGCGTTTGCTATTTCAATGTCATAGCCGCTGCCGGTTGCGTCAGCAGTTTGCCAAATGTCTCCAGAACCAATGATAGTTGGTGCGTCACCGCTAATTTTCAAAGCTCGAGCAAATGCCCACCGCGATCCGCAATTGTTAAATGTAACCGCACTTCCTGTGACAACTACGTTATCGCCGGTAAAGGTTGGCGTTGAAGCGTCCCCTCTAAAGCCTACGTTCTCCACCAAAGCATCATTGGCGCTAATCGTGAGAATAGGGCCGTTGGCATTTTTGGTGATCCGTGCAAAACCCTGCGAACTAAACAATGATTGCACGTTTGTAGGCATGGTAAGATTGGCAGCTTTGTATTGCCCTCCGACCAGATCGACGTTGAGGCCTGTATTCAATGCAGCTTGGATTGCTGCCGTGTCGTCAGTTACGCCATCGCCAACCGCGCCAAACCTTTTATCTTTGACGTTAACAGTTTCAGTCAGGTTGCCCAAGTCCGCGATCTGTCTGTTGTTACTCATGCTATGTTCCTCGATGTAGCTTGATGGTTAAGGAGTTGGGTCATGTGCCGATCAACCCGTGACCAGCAGTTCCGTTAAGGTCATCAAGCAATGCCTTTACGCGCTCTGCTAGTTGTGGAAGCGTGACAGTAGTGGTATCGAAGGTTGTGCGAGTTGCTGTGCCAGTAGGTGCGCCCCAACCTGTCTTGCGAGCGCCGACAACTTGAACAAAGTCCCGCGAAATTGGACGATTTACGTTAATCGAACCGGCCCCTGCTGTAATATAAATACTGCTTGCATCAGCAATAATATTACAAACAGCGGCAGATGCGCCATTCTCACTTAGATAAAGTCGCCCATCGCCGTTAATATATGTGCGATCATTAGCCTCACCACGGCGGCGCACCGCAAATATTGGTTCCGCTCCCTCTGACAATGACCGCATTTCACCAACGCGAGTTACATTGCCATTTTGTACTGCAAACGCAGAAAACCCACTAGCAGGCTGGCCTGCCGCACCGTTAGTAATCCATGCGCGTGGGTTATCAGAATAGTTAAGGCTATTAACAACTGGGCCAGTAACACCGACCATTGTACCGAGTGTAAACAATCCGTTTGCGCCAGGCTTTACAAAGGGCGCGTAAGAACCGTCAGGCATAACAGGCATTGCCGATCCTGTGACGCTTTCTTGCCGCCCAATAAGCAGGGTGCTGAAACCGTTATGCGCGGCCATATATCTTCCGACATCATTATGCCCAAAGCGATAGACATCAATGAGCAAACGGCATCCAGTCCCCATTACTATTGCAGGAATAGGCTTTAGAAACGCAAGGCTGGGGCTGGTAGAAAATTCAGTGCGGAAAACATTGATATGAAGGTTCACGCCTTTGACAATTAAATGCGAACCCGCATAATTGTACTGCATTGACATAAGGCCAAAGGTTGCGTCATTTGATCCGCGACCCCAGACCATGCCATATTGACAATAATCTTCACACCAATCGGAAATGTGAACGTCATTTGTTCCGCCAACATCATCATCATTAATGCCGTGATAGCACGACCAGTCGCACGATATGAACGATTGGCGTTCAACAATGGATTGCTGCACCTTTGACCAGACCATTGGAAAGGTAAGCTGCACAATCGAATAATTACCAGTTGCCGATGTTACAACATCATCAAGCAGAAGCCGCCCATAGGAGCGGTCAGTAGCGCCCGAATTTATAACTGATTTGCTAATTACTTTATACGGAACGGGATTACCGTAAGCGTCATTCTCGCCCACATCGATAATGTCGTTCTTTTTAACCTTTGCATAATCAGCAGGGGTCAAGCCTACAGTGTTAGCCGCATTAACCAACGCGCCACTTACAGTATAGCTAGAGCCTGTTGCCGAGGTAAACAGCGTTGGGCCAAGACGACCACGTTGCCATGTATCCATGTCAACAAACGTGCCAGCATAACCATTGCAGTGAATTATGGGCAGTTCCCAATCATGTTGCAAGTTGCCGTATTGAGCAGTTGTTCCACCAGCTACGTTAGGAAGCGTAGGAGTTTTCTCAGTCCAAAATACCCGAATGTTATTTGCACCAATAACAACGACAGCGCCGCTGCCTCTGATAACCGAACCTGGAGGCATGGCAGGCATGTCGCGGGTAATCAGATAAAACCGTCCCGGATCGAAATAAAGCGCAGGCCCGCCTGACGCTATGCGGCCTTCATCGCCAGTTACGTTAGAAGCCTTATTCGAATATTTATTCCAACTGTTGCGCAGTTGGTTAATCAGTGCTTCGACTTCATCGCTATCATCCGTGCCGGTAGTCGATGTCCACGCAGGAATAGCATTGCCAGAGCCGCCCGCGCCGAGAACCGACAGAACGCGAGAACGGTTTAGCAGAGCAATATTAAGCGTAGAGCCTTCTGCTGTGCCAACAAGCGACGAACCTGTAGGCTGTGCAAGCAAAGGCAGCGAGGTCAGGTCAGGGACAGCCGACTGCGTAAAGCCTTCGAGTGTTACAGTGTCGCCTACGGTAGCGCCTGTGACTAGGGTAACTGTCGTTCCGCTGTGTGCGAAGTCGGTAGCCTTTAGACGGACACCGTTGAGGAATACGGACACAAAGCCAATGGCGGCAGCGGCGGGGAAGTTAAACACCGTCTGGCTTGCTGTGGCGACAAACTCAATCGTCTGCGCCGAGACCGCAAAGTTGTTGGCAGGGTTGTAGATCGGGACGTTGACAAGCCGCGATAGAACATCGCCAGCAACCACATATTCAATGTCGTAAGCGCCATCGGCAATGTAGAAGTCAAAGCCGCCATTTGAGTCGCTTGAAACAACAGGTTTGGGCGTCGATGACAAGTCTGCAAAGGTCGATTGCAGGATGTTCCCCGGATAGCTGTAAACGCGAACGACCGCGCCTTCTAATGCCTTGCCTGTCGATACGTTTTCGACATAGCCTTGATAATGTGCAAGCGCCATTTTTTGCCCCTAGCTGAACGAGATGTGATTGAATGAAACTGGCACGGTGGCCGTGGCCGTCTGGCCTGCGCTGTCATTGACAACGACTTGCAAAGTTGCGGTTTCCAGTGCTTCCGGACCAACGCCCGTTTGAATAACCGTTGTCGTGGCGAAGATCGGTGCGGTGAGCGTCGGTGTGACACTCTCGCTGAACGATAGGACGGTCCAGCTATAGGTGAACGGCGCAAGCCCGCCCGATACAGACGCCGTTATAGAACCGCTTACCGTGGTGTTTGCGAACGATACGAAGTCAGGCGAGGCAGGGTCAAAGATAATCGATAACGGAGCAACGCCCGTAAACACTTGGTCGAGATCACCAACGCCCAGACCAGTGCGAAATTTAATCCGTGCGGCGCGTTTTGTGGTCAGTGCCTCACGAACGCGAATGCTGTTAATGCCGCTTGCACCTGACGAAGTGCGGATTTTAACCGTCACGCGCTTAACTCAATCCAGACATCACCAACAAGGCTGGTAGGGTCTGCCGCGCCTAATGCCGTCACAAACACCCGTCCGCTTAGATAGGTGGACGAAGCGTGATGCAGATAGCCGCCGCGTCCGTTGCGCAATATGTCGCCTGTAAACGTGCCGCCAACGATGGGCATGTAGTCAGCAGCTACAGGGACGCCGTTATAGAACACGCGAACGTCCGACATCATCTGGCGGATCGCAGCGTTGATACCTCCCGCTGGACAGCCTTCATTGATGTTGATGCCGCTGATTGCCGTGTTGCTGGCTGGCGTTGTTGAATAGTCCGTAACGGGCATAGATTTTTCCCATAAAAAAAGCCCCGCAAAGGCAGGGCTAGGTGTTCGGTGTATTTTGTGTTATTTAGCGCAAATGCACTGGACTCAAGTTCTGGCCTTAGCCATCGCGCCTATCGGCAGTTATTGGTTTGCTTCCAAATGGGAGGCTTGGTTTTGGCGTCGGCAATTAATCCGAAAAGCCGAGGGTAAATCCTACACTAGGCGCACCCCCCGCCACCGCTCCTAAAGCCCGCGACTTGCCGCCAAACATTCCCTTGGCCCGCTTCTGAACCTTAATGTTCTTTTGCAGTTCGCGCATAACGGCTGCATTTTTAGCAGGGTCGGCATCAAACAAGATGGGCGCAAGTGCTTCAGCTTTACGCTTTGCACCGATCCGGCCCAATTCATCGCCACCCAGCTTTGCCAGCATACGCCCGCCCGTCATTAGCGGTGTGCCTGTTGTAGCTATATCAAGCGCCGCCGTCTGCATCATCCCCGGCGCAAAGTCCGCATCTGCATTTGAACGCGCCGCTGTCATGCTGTTGCCAGTTATGTCGTTCTTAGACTTAGCCATTAGCCGCTCTAGGTCATATTGCTGGCCAAACCGTTCAGCACCTTCTGGGAATAGGCTTGCGACCTTTTGTTGCGCCTGTGGCGTCCCATAGGCCGTTTCGAACGGATTAGACGCATAGCGCACCTTGCCCGCTTGTTCCGACATGGCAGAGCGATAACCAAGGCCATATTGCTGCCGTTGTGAAGGCGATAGGGCATTGCGCTGAAAGTTCATCGTGTCGGGCGTCATTGAAAGAGCCGCTTGACCTTGCTGCAATGCGCCGCGCTCTTGTGCCTTGCCAGCATAGATCGAACGCGCTTGTGCATAGGCAGGGTTTACGTTGTCCATCTGTCCGACAAGGTTTTGCTTTAGCGCCGTTGCCGCTTGTGCTTCTGGCGTGAAGCTCCGCGCTATCGGGTCGAAACCGCCGTCGATAATATCGTCCAAGCCCTGTTTCATGTAATCCAAGGTTTTAAACGATGGTGTTTGACCGAGGGTTACTTCATTACCCGCGCCGATGTTAAAGCCCAATGATGTTGGGTCCATTGGTTGACCATCAGGACCAAGTTTGTTTTGCACCCGCCCAACTGCGTTTTGCAATGCTCGATTGCCCATTGGTGTTTTTACGATGCCTGAAACGTCAACAGATGAAGCACCCGGCGCGGCAAATGCTTGGCGATAGAATGGGTCAGAGTTCGCCCGTGCTTGCTTTATCAGATCGTCGCTAAGTTGTGGCACGTTGGCAATAGGGCCGAAGTCGCGTTCGATTGCACCCGTCAAGCGGTCATACTGGCCCCTTGCGCGTGGCTCCATAATGTCATCAGCCATCACCTTTGCATTAGGTGAACGGCGCACGGTAGCCCCCGCAAGCGATGTAAGCTGTGGCTGATCTGCAAGCGTCATGGGAATTCCCAGTTCGTCCGCTTGCGTCAGGCGCTTAAGGATTTGGTCCATATCGCCGCCGATTGCGCTGTTGACCATCTGCGAAGGTCTATCAATGACAGGCATTTCGGGACGCTGGCGACCACCGAACAACCCGCGCACCCGATTGCCGCCGCGTGTCGCAGGGCCAGACGTTGCCGCATTGTTTGCCCCGCCAAATATCTTGCTACCAAGGTAGCCACCAGCCAAGCCAGCACCACCGCCAATAGTAGCACCAAGCAAGCGGTTGTCGTTCATTTCGCCCGCGCCTGTCAAAGCGCCCTGCAATGTGGACGCCGTAACCGCAGCGCGAGGCAATGAACCCGCCGCCGCTTGGAACATCTTGGCCGCGAACGGCGATGCCGCCTGTGCGCCTTTAATACCCGCGTAACGAACGCCAGACGTTAGAGGGCCACCAAGTGCCACCCCACCAGTTAGATCGCCTAAAAACGACGCTACAGGGCTTTCATTGCGCGAATATTCTTTTGCATATTGGGCAAGCTGACCAGCCCTATCGCCAAATGCTGCGCCCACCAGTTCATCGGAAAAGCCAAGCGTTGCCGCGTTCAATGCAGCCCCGCCATAAGCACCCGCCGCGCTATCAGCGACAGTTCCTAAAACTTGCTGGCCAAGCGAACGCTCACCCGTTGCAAAAGGCGCGATGCGAATGCGGTTGCCCTTAGTGCGTTCGTCCATCATCAGTTTAAGGTCGTTTGATGAAAATGGGTCGAGGCCCAAATCTTTCGCCTGCCTATTTAGCGCGTCAGGGCTTGCACCATTCTCATAGGCTTGCTGCAATGTAGCTGTTCGTTGGCGGTCTTGGTCTGTGACGTATTTGTCAAAGCCGTTGTTTCCGGTTTTTGTTGCCGTGCCGTCGTTTGCGTATGCGCGGCCTTCGGATACTTGCGTTGTAATATCTTGGTTCTGCGCCGTATTAAATTGTTCGTCGTATTTTTTGAACTGTGGCACAAACGGGTCAGCGTCATGCTTGCCTACAATTTCGTAAGGATCAAAACCTGCACCTTTGGCTATGTCCGCAAACTGCTCGCGTATCTGGTTATAGCCTTTGACACGGGTCTTTACGGAGTTGATGATTTGCGCCCGAAGTGCCTTTCGTGCCTCTGGCGTAAAGCTACCAGCGCCATCCATGCCAAATTGCTTTTTGGCTTGCTCAACAGCCGCTTGGAACCACGGTTGTGATCCAGCCACCATACCCTGCTCGCTCTCGCGCACAACGGACTCTGGGTCCATCGCCTTTGCAAAAGCATAGGTCAGGGCAAGGTCAGACTGTGCGCCTTCCCCAGTGCCAAGCGCCTGCGCAAGCTGCTGGATTGCCACGCGATACGTTTTGACAGCAGGCATCCCGTTATAGTCTGAACGCAACTTGTCCTTCTGGCTAAAGATGGCGTTCGGCTGCTGATATTGCGCGTTCTGTAGCTGCGTGTTTTTAATTTGCGGGTCGTAATCAGAAGCCGCCGCATCATTAATGTCTTGTTGCTGCTGATAGGGATTGGCTCGCTTCGTGATGACAGAGTTACCCTGTGGCTGGCCGTCGAGAACGAAACCTTCTGGAAGTTGCTGCATTATTTACCCGCCCTTGCTAAAACTTGCCTTGCGTAACCGCGTGTTTTTGGTCCCCATAGCTTGCGATTAGGCCCGCCATGATAATAGTGCAGCGCGTCTTGGATGTTGCCAGTTTCCTGCAACCCTTGATCGAAGTAAGCCCGACCTAGCTGCTCTTGATATGCCGCCGCTTGTGGCGATGTGCCGCGCAACAACTGCTCATTGAACGGCAATCCGACCTTACGCGCCATTTCCGCCGCCGTAGCTGGCAGCATCTGCGTTTTGCCTAACGCTTGACCGTATCGCGTCATTGGACCAACTGCGCCTGCCCGCCCGTTGCTCTCTTGTGTGATAAGCGATTGGAACACTTTATCTTGGTTGAAAGCCACCAGTGCCGTTTCCGACACTGCCTCCCGCTGGTTTCCATGCGCCATTGCTGAACACTAACTTTTCGCCAGTTTTCTGGTTTGTTGCCGTCGCGCCTTCTTGCGGGCCACTTTGCTGTCCCATTGCACTAGGCCGCATGAATTGGAGTGTTTCATTACCGTCTGCATCGTATGTTTTGACGCCTTGGACGGGGTTTGCGCGGTTTTGCGCGTATTGCTGCATCAGCGTGACTTGCTGCGCCTCTGGCAATCCAGACGCCTTTAAAATGCGCTCAAATTCCGTTGGCTGTGGAGCCGCTGGATTGTCCCGCTCATATTCCTGCTTACGAACGTAATCCTGCCAGCCCGTTTGCCGCTCTTGTGCTGCAAGCATAGCCCGTTCGCGCATCAATTCCGCCCGCTGCTGCTGTTCCCGAACGCCGTTCATGTAGGTGGCTTGACCGCCGCCGAACACTTGCATGGCATCGCCAATGACGCCGATCAGGTTGGGCTTGAACTTCGCGGGCTTCATGTCCTGCATACCACCCATGTCGGGCATGTTCGCAACGTCAGGCAACTGTCCCATGCCTTGCACTGGTGCGCCCATCTGTTGACGCTCAATCATGCCGTCACCGATACCCGAACCGCCCTGATAGCCGCCGGGCATTGGAACTTGCCCAAAGGCCTGCTTTTTACGTCCGCCTAGTAATGCCATTTACAACGCTCCGTAGTTTACAGTTGCGTAACCGTCGATCACAGGGCCAAGCGCATCAGGACGCAATTCAGCGACTTCATGCGCCATTACGCCCCGCTGCCTACCCTCTGGCATAAACGCCGCAATCTGGCCTTCGATGGGCAAATAGTCGAAGTCGTAAATGCCTAAGCCGTCAATGGTCTCACCGACGCGCTCAATGTTGGTTTTCAAGCGAATGTCCGAGCCAGCATAGGCGCTTGCAACACTGCCCGCTGCGTTAATCAGCATTGGACCGAGAGCCGCCGTTTGCGTTCCTTTAGTATATTGGCCAAGCAATCCGCCAACGCCCTGCGCGTATTTCTGGCTGGCAAGGTAAGGCAATTCCGCGCCAACGCCCGCAGCTTGCAGATACTTGCCGATGCCGTCGTAATCCGCCGCGCTAAGGCTTGGAGCCATGCCAGCCGCCTGTTGCTGCATTCCGCGCTCTTGGTTATAGATATTACCGCGAAAGTTAAGGTCAGCCTCGTTCACGCCACGCGCAAAGGATTCCATATTAGCGCCCGAACCAACGCGGCCCATCTTGCCGAAATAGCTCTGCACATCATCCGCCGCTGCCGAACGCGCATTGCCCGCCATCTGGTCAACGTAAGGGTTATTGTTCAAGAACTTCCCGCCGATAGCGTCCTGCGCGTAGCCCTGTGCGCCTTGAAGCAGCGGGTTAGGCCCGAACGCTTTATTGGCTAGGTCAGGCAGGCGCGAGGTAATGCTGTTAGCAATGTCCGCAGTTCCAGCGCGATTGGCGCTAAAATCAGATGCCAGCGCGTCCGATGCTGCGCCTATCTCTTTGCTATAGATTGGCTTGGTGGTTGACTTGCTTTTCATAATTTCAGTTCCAGTATCAAATAACCGTCCTCAACACCGACGCGCTCCCAATTTGGGAAAACACGCGCCCACCCCTTGCGGCCCCAGATACGAAGCCGATTTAAGCCGTTTTCAGAGGCAAAAGCGGATAACCGCCTCTCTGCTACTCCAGCCCATAGTTTTGTGTCTGTGCCGCCCGCTATGAGGCATTCAAGCACATCGTCCGTTGTTGCCTGCGTAATTAGCGCAGCGATTGGCCTGTCAGTTACCGCAAGCCATATTTGCGCGTGGTGGGTGTCCACCTTGCGGCATATTTCAGCCCAGTCATGCCCGCCGATCTTGATAACCTTTTCCAGCAACGTGAAGGCGGTTGTCTTGTCACCCCTTACGATTGCCAGTTTGTCGGTTGCCGAACTTGCGATGCCCATGTCTGCGCCCCGCTTTCCGCTTCCGTCCATACCGCGTCAGGAGATGCAACTTCCGCCCAAGCCCGCGATGACGATTCCACCGCCCCCCATTCGCGGCTTACAAACACCGTCAGCGTGGCGTTGCCAGCGATTACCGACCCCTGCCCCGTTAGCGTTCCTGTCGCTATGTGCGTGACCGGAATGTAAATCCGCTCTGCACTACCCGCTACGCTTGCGCCCTGCCCTTGCAGCGCACCGCTTGCGTCCATGATCCTGTAACGAACACTAATGCCCGTTATCGTTGCACCTTGGGCAGTTAGTGTGCCGGTTGATGCGTGTTGCCGCGTCCGTGCCGCCGATCCTGCCAGCGTTGCAACTTGCCCCGCCAGAACACCCGTTGCAGCATGATTAACGCCCGTAGCCGATCTAGCCGCCACGCCTGCAATACTCGAACCCTGCCCCGTAAGTGCGCCCGTGGACGCATGTGGGACGTTATGTTGTGCTGTTCCTGATATGCTTGCCGACAAGCCACCCAGAACGCCGCTAGAGGCATGAGCGCGGGTTCTTGCCGCACTGCCCGCTAATGTCGTTCCCTGCCCTGCCAGCGTCCCTGTGGCTGCGTGTGCGCGTGTCCTTGCGCTTGTTCCCGCAACCGTTGAACCTTGCCCCGTGAGCGCCCCTGTGGACGCGTGAGGGATGTTATGCCGTGCAGTTCCCGCAATGCTGGAACCTTGGCCAGTAAGCGCACCCGTTGCTGCATGGCTTACAAAGCCCGCAACCCTAGCCGCGCTTCCTGCAATCGTTGAGCCTTGGCCAGCCAGAACGCCTGTTGCCGCATGTTTGGCAATATGCGCTGCGCTTCCAACTATCGAAGCACTTTGCCCAGTTAAAGCACCCGTCGCCGCATGGGTGAGAGGCCCCGTGGGGTTAGCCACAAGGTCATCATCAAACCAACCAACAGCCTTTGTGTCAGGATCGAACCAAGCAACCGCTATAAGTTGCGGGTCGAATATCCCACTCATTAGCTTACCGAGGCGTAGATACTAGCCGTCTGACCAGAAAGAGCAGCAGCAGGATTAGGCAGTGCAGTCGTAAGACCAGTCGTGCTTGTGCCGTAGATGATTGGTGCAGTGTTAGCCAGTTGGCCGCCCGTTCTCGCTGTGCCGCCCTTGAGCGTTGCGACTGTCGTGGCGGTCATCATGTAGCCAATGTAATATGCGCCGCTCACTTGAACGCGGAATGGCGAAGTCATTGCCAGCGTCTTGACAGTGTTGGCAGGCCATGCAGTCGTCGTCTGGTTAGCAGACTGTGCCAGCAAGTTTCTGTTGCCGTCGTATAGCGCAAAGAAATAGTTGGTCGGTGTGCCTGCCGCAGTCGTTGCGCTTGCCAACGTGATGTTTGAGATAAGCTGACCAGCAGTTAGATAGATAAGCTGCATGTTCAACACGCCAGTTGCAGCAGCCGTCGTGTTGACCTCTGGGCAAATCTCGCGGGGGATACTTTCCGCAAGCGTCCCACTGATGCCCAAGTTTGCGTCCGCTGGTGGCTGATAAGTATATTCCGCAAGCGTAGCCGAGCGGTGAACCCAAGAACCGTTCTCGTTTAGATTGAGATGCTCATCAGGAAGCAATACGCAGTTTACTAAGTCAACGCTGGTTGTGCCGTCGAAGTGCTGAACCACCACCGTTGTCGAGACCGTCGCGCTGGCGTTGTGAATATACAGCGCCTTGACGTTGCGTTGCGTAGACGCAGCAGGAGACGTTGCAATTGTCGTCGTTGTCGCGCTGGTAATCGGCGGCGTGTTGGTGCGCCCCGGCGTTACAGTAGTGCCATTGATGTCAACATAAGACACATGTGCGTCAACATCAGCCGCGCTGCCAGTGACAAGGCGGATAATGTCGGAGGTGCTGGTCAGCAGCAGCATTAAGCTGACAGTGCCGTATATGTGAGCGAAGAACAGCTAACCGTGTCAGCCGCTGCAATCGTCAAGCCGTTTGTCAGGTTGATGTCGGAGGCCGAAGCAGCAACAGCGCAGTGAATAACCACCGTGCCGCCCGAAGTCTCAAGCGTGGCCGTTGCTACAGGCGAAGCGTTGCCCGCTGCGTTCGTGTCGCTGGTGATCGCGTTAGCCGTTGCCGTGCCTGTTGCCGATGCGCCAAAGGCCGTCGTGGACAAGGCAAGGTTAGCAACCGATGTGCCGGGAGCGCCAACTGTGCCAGTAAGACGGAAGCGCAAACGTCCCGATGCGCCAATGAGCGCCGTTACCGCGTCTGTCGCAGCGTTTCGTGCCGCTACACTATGAGTTACAGCCATTATTCATCATCCTCTTGTTCGTCGGCCAATATCGTGCCGATAAGTTCCACCGTTTCGGTCTCACCCGTCGCAGCCCGTTTAATCTCTAATGTAATCGCCAGTTCACCCGGCTTTCCGCCTAGTTCAATCATAAAGCCGCCCATGTTGTGCCGTTATAGAAACGGACCGTGTTGCTTGTCGTGTTGTAGTAGGTGAACCCTGCATTTACGCCGCTAGGGTCTGCCGCAAGTTGTTGGAACGGGTAGCCCTGCACCACCGGATTAACATCCAAGCGCACCCGACGCGCCCACTCCAGCAAGCCCGCTGCGTTCAAGAGCGTAGGAATTGCCATTAACGGACACCCCCTGCGCCAAAATCCAACTCAATGCCTTGAATAAACGAATAGTCCGTTCCCGCCGCAATCTCGACCTTAGCTGCCGTGTAGCGTCCATTCGCTCTAACTGGCACATGGCCCGATCCGCGAATAATCCCGCCGCTTGAGTTGCTTTCCGTATCGCCTAGCCGTGCCTTAGCGTCGATTGTGACCGTAAGTCCCGCTGTGGCATCCGTAATTGGCCGCGTTGTGAATATCCGCGAACGCTGGCCTATGTCCGTAAATGGCCATTCCAGTGTCGCCGACATGTTCGGCCCTGTAAACGTGCTGATAATCCCGCCATCCGTCACGCCGTAAAGCCGTGGTTCGCCGCCTTGAAACAATGCACTGTCCAATGAAACCGGAATAGTATCGATACCGCCTGGGTAAAGTGCATCGAGTGCGTCCAAGCTAATGTTTGATGTAAACGCTTGAAACACCGATTTAATGTTTAGGTTAGCGTCCGACCAACGCTGTAGCTGCCATTGATACATCCATACGCGGCCCGGTGTCCCCGGCATCGCCAAGATGTAAAGATACTTGCGCGGGTCAACCGTTGCTGTGAGGTTCTCCAACTCGCTGCGCTGATATGCGTCCAAGAATGTCTGATCCACCGCCTCTGCGCCGATAGGATTAACTGACTGCCCGTCCGTCATCATAAAGCCGCGTTCGGACAAGAAGAACGTCTGCGTCCCTGCCTGTGCTATCGATCCCGCCGCAATGCACCCTACGCCCGTGCTAATCTTGTCGCGCTGGAATATTCCCGGAACACCGATATAGCTAAACCTGTTAATTGCATCGCGCTGGAACGTCAGGAAATAGTTCTCGTTACCCGAAAGCCCCGTAATCTTGCCGCCGTCTGGCAATGGCTGGTTGTCGCTCTGGTTCGTTCCGGGCGTCCATTGCGCCGCGTTGTTAAAGCCCGACCAATACACCGTTGCATTGGCCGTCGCGCTACCAGCAATGACAACGAAGTTGCCCGCCGTCGTGATAAACTTTGCGTTAGGCGGTGAACCACCCAAAACCGCAGCCGTGCCGCCAATCAAGTCATACGCAACAGGTGCGCCGCCATATACGCCAATGCCCGTGTCGCCAAACTGCGCAAATTGCCAGTTGCCTGTGTTAGCTACCGCAAAGGGCGTTGCCCATGCACTACCCGTCCAGCGCCGTAAGCCCGAAGCATCGCCCGCAAGCAGTGAAGATGTACCGTCACTGCCAATGAATGCCGCGCCACCCTTAAATCCCGCCAACGCCGTTGTGACGCTCGCCAGTGAGCCTAGTGGCCGATAGCCGTTAGCAATAGGATAGACGCCAGACGCCTGCACAAGCCCGTCAAAGTCGTTTTCTGCGATGTCTGGAAGCCAAGGTCCGGCTTGCAGTATCTTACGCACGGACGCCCCTTACTTGCCCGACGCCGCTCATGGTCAACGGAGCCGATCCGTAACGGTCACGCTGACCGTTTTGGTCTAACTCTGCCAACGCCTCATCAAATGCCGACTTCCAAATGCCTAGCCGCTCATCATTGGCCAGATATGCTTCTGCCGCCAGCAACGTGCCGTAAACATACAAATCGGGATGTTCGTTCAACAGCCAGTTGTCAGAATTGTTCTCATCAACGCCGACTATCTTCTTGTAATAGATCATCGTTACGGGCGTGTCTGCGCTAGGCTGTGGTCCTAAGCGTATCTTGCGCGGGTTGCTGCCGATAATCGTATAAGCCGCGACAGGGCCGGATGCCGTGCCATATTCCCGCACCATACCAGATGGCGTCATGGCCTTTAACTCTTGCTTGTCGCGGTAGATTGAGCGCATCGCCAGAAAGTCCGCTGGCAAGTCATTGTTGCCCGCCGTCAGCGTTGCCGAAACAATTTCTTCCATTTCTGGGTGACGCAAAACGCGATTGATACGCGCCTCAAACATCGCAATAAATTCGGTAATCTGAATGTCGGTTAGATCGTCACGGTTCAACCATGCGCGGATCGTGTTCACCAGTGTGGCATATTCACCAATCGGCTCAACAAGGCCAATGGCTAGGGCAACAGTCGGCATTGTCTATTCCCCTACAAGATTATGTTTTTGACTTTTAGGTAACGATATTCGCCGGAATTAAGCAGCTTCTTTACGCCGTCCGAATGGTCTGGGTTCCAGCAATTCACGCCGTGCTTGGTGATCCATTCATACATGATGCCAACAGGAATGGAGGCAGCGTGCCAAAGTTCAGAGCGCCGATCAAAGTCCTCATTCTGCGCCGCCTTGTTGCGGTCAATTTGAGGCATAACGTCGTCTTGCTCGTAACGGACCGAAACATTGTCCCCGTCCGCTTTGATGTATTTCTTGACGCCGTTAAACGAGCCGTCGTCAATTAATTCCCACATTAGACAATCTTGCCCATTTTCTTTTCGACGCCAGCCTTCGCAATATCGGCGGGTATCTCCATGATCTCGCCTTCGAAGTCCTCGCGTGTGCCGTCTTTGTAGGTCACTGTGTAAGGGCCAAGAATGACGCGGCCATCGCCAACGTGGAAGTCGCTACCAATGCGCAGGCACTGGAATTTAAGGGTCTTTTCGTCTGCCATGTGTTCAACTCCAAAAGAAAGGCGGGAGCCGCAAAGCCCCCGCCCATGTTATTACAAGAGGTCGGCAACAACGCCCGACGCAGCTTGGTTGAGGCAGCGCAGAGCAACTTCCTCATAAAGTGCTTTGCGGGTTGCAAGGCCAGTAACCGCAAGGTCTTTGGTCTTCATTGGGTCGCCTACCGCTACATCCCAGTATTCTGGGTCAACGATGAACGCCGAACGTGCATCTGCGAAACGGTCAGGAACAAACTGAACTTCACCAAAGTCAGACACATAAATGTCTGCACCAGCGATAATTACAGCCTTCTTGTTGCCCGTTTCACGACGGTTAGTGGCCAAGCCAGCAAATGCCGCTTCGGTCTGCTTCTGTGTGCCGTTTGTGATAACCATTTTCGGGTTGCCGCCAGCGGTCCAGATGCCTTGCATAACAGTCTTCAATAGCGACTCAATGTAAGCGCGTTGTGTGCCGTTAGTAGCAGCCGCAACGATACCAGCAGAGAAACCACCGCTTGAGCCTGTAGCACCACGCGAGACGTTTGTGGTGAGCCATGCTTGGCCACCCGCAGTCCGTCCAGCAACGCCAGCGGTTGCAGCAACCGATGCGTAGTTACCAACGAAACGCTTTTCTTTATCCGTGCGAATTTCACGGCCAGCCTTCATCAATTCGCGGGCCATTTCCGAACGACGGCCAGCCTTGTCGGTCCACTCAACAGTAGTCGAAGTGCCGATAACCTTGGTGAAAATCTGCGTGTGAACGCCGACGCGAGTAGTGTTTGCGCGAACTTCGTTTGCAAGGTCATCGCCCTGAATAGCCGCGTTTGCTTCGTTAGCGGCTGTCAGTCCGTCTGTCTGCCACTCGGTATAAGTGTTCTTCGCAGTCGAACGGCCAATAGCCGAAAGAAACGGGGTTTCGTCAGGGAACAACTCGGCAATCTTGTCGTCGAGGTCTTCGCGGACGCCAACACGCGCCACGTTCTGAATTGTATTTGCAGGAACTGCCATATTAAAAACTCCATCTAAGGGAAACGGCGTCTCTCGACGCGGAACTAAACTTTATAGGTGGCCCGATGCCTCAAGGTAGGAAGCGAAAGCCGAAGCCTGTGCATCCTTGCTCTTAGCGCCCTTGGCCTGCTGCCATGCGGCTTGCGCTTTGCCGTTGCTCACTTCGCCATTAGTAGGCGTAACACCGGGCCTTACGACCTTCGGTAACGTCTTGGCGGAACGAACTTTAGCCATATTCGTCTTTTGCGCGTTGTCCCATTTCATGGCTTTTGCCCGCCATTCCGATGCTTTGCGAAGGGCGTTAAAGTCCGTCACATCGACTTGGCCTAGCAGTTCGGTTGGATAACCCATCTCTACTCCGACATTGGCTAGGTCGGTGAGTAAAGCGGATCGTTTCGCCTCATCATGCCATTCTGGAACACTTGCAGCGATTGCGGCCATTTCAGCCTCATTCTGCTGCGCTAATGCCGACTGTTGCCGTTGGTCAGCTTCCTGCCTTGCATAGACCGCACGTTGCTCCGCCTCTTGGCGTTGCTGGACGTCGGATTCGTATTCGGCTTGAAGTTGATAGAACGCCACCGGGTCTTGCTGTAACAGCCGTGGATCGGGACGTTGCGGAACAAATCGGGACGCATATTGCTCTAAGCTCTGCGCATACTGGCGCTGCATTTCGGCAACCGATTGGTTAGCTTCGATCACAGCGTTACGCCGTGCATCCGCCGCCTCGGTTGTCTTCTGCTGAACTAGCCTTTCGCGCTGGGCTTCCCGCTCACTTACAAATGTTTGCAGTTCTGGCGGTAGCTGTGCGAATTGCTCTTTCGCGTCAGTTCCCCATGAAACAGGCGCGTCAATGGCCGGAGTTTCCGGTTCGTCGTCGCCCTCTTGGGTGTCTTCTTCCTGATCTAAAGGCTCATCGCCTTCTTCTTCAGTAGCTTCCTCGGCTTCGGGTTCTTCATCCAAATATTGTGCGAAGTCCTCAACTGGGTCAGCGGTTGAGGCTTCAAGATCATCTTGATGGGCCATCATTTACTCCTAACGTCTCGCGACGTGATAGCGGGCAGTTAAGGCCGTCCGCTGCGCCTCATATCCACTTGCGTTTGGCAGTGGGTAAGCTCTCAATCTTCTTGATGTGTTCGCGGTTGTGGGCCGTTGTCTTGCCGTCACCGATAATGCTTTGCACATGGCCATCGATCAGCGACACAATGCGCGATGCGATAGCCAGCTTTGATAGCTTGTCCGTCTCCCATGGCTCAATATGTGCCATGCGTTCCAGATAGTCGCGCTTTAACGATTCCAGCGCGTCCTTGAGGCCGTTCTCTTGCTCATAGAACAACTGCCATTGCATACCAATCTGGACAGGATCGTTCATTCTGCGAGGCTCCCGCCTTCACGGTTCTTTGAGAATTGCGCGTCGGCCTGCTTCATGCCAGCAAGCTGTGCTTCCATCTGCATACGCTGTTGCGCTAGTGCAAACTCTTGTTCCATCTTTTGCGATGCTTGGTTGGCTTCGAACTGCGCCTTGCGTTCAGCTAGGTCCGCTTCCTGCTCGGCTTGCTCACGCTGCAACTGCAACTTCATTTGAGCTTCTTGCTGCGCCATTGCCATCTTAGCCTGTTGCAATTGCATCTCGGCTTGCATCTTGGCTTGCTGCATCTGTTGCTCGGCTTGTGCGGCCATCATTGCGGGATCAGGCTGTTCCTGTTCTTCCTGCACATTGTCTTGGCTGTCCGGGTCGATAAAGAAGTCGTTAGGATCGCCAAGGTTAGCATCACGAACAAAGCCCGCGCCTGTGTTATACAAGCGCCGCTTATCAACCAGCCCAACCTCAAACGCTTGCTGTTGCATTGACGCAACTTGCATACGGTAGGCCATGCGCTGCTCTTTCTTGCCGCTACCCAAGCCAACGCGAATGGATACACCAACATCGTCAGACCATGTGGATGGGTCGGCAACCTTAAACTGGCCATCAACCCGCATTGCTACAGGGTCGCCGTGTTCAATCATCAACCGCAGCTTTTTCATAAACAAGCGGCCAAGTGCCGACGCAAACTGACGCGCCACAAATTCCTCAAACTGCTGACCAGATGCTTGCTGCATAGCCATGCCAGTTGCGGTCTTGTTCATTGCCTCGGCGTCTAAGCCTTGGTTCATCCGCGTGATGCCCGTGCGGCTTTCCTGCTCACCCGATAGATGGTCAAGCATGGCAATGCCGCGCCCTACATCAAACGACTGCGACATAGCCACAGGAGCCATGCCACGGCCACGCACAATCACATTCGGCCCCGGCGTTAGCAAATCATCAATCGTGCTGTCGCCAGTGCTTTCAATAGGCAACCACCAACGAGGGCGGTTTGTCTGATAGAAGCCGTCGAAGTTCTGGCGCATAACAACAGACTTGTTCCGCTGAATGTCCATAACCTTATCGGCAAGGCTATTGCCTACCATGCGATGTGAACGCGGGAACGGGCAGAACACCGTGAAAGGCTGCTCGTCCACTTCCTCGGCCTCTAGTATCACTTTGCCAACGCGGTAAACGCGCAATAGTTCAGCAATGCCGTCACCGTCGTAATCGATACGCGCATATTCTTTACGCAACCGGACCTTTTGCAAGCCGGGGATCGAGTCGTTTACATCGTAATTTTCATCTTCCCATGTCGCGGACTCGCGCTCGTCAATGTCTGATAGTTCATCATTGTTGGGAAGGTCGTAAATCTTGTCTTTGTCGAAGCCCATCTCGACCAGTTCGGATTTAGTCACCTTGGGCCGGTGGCACAAATACTCGCTCTCGTCCTCATGGCGCGTTCTAGGGCTGAATAGAAACTCATAGTTAGGAATGGGCATGTCAATGTAACGCTTGGTCTTGCGGACCGTCTCTAGCGTTACCTGATAACCGCCTTCCACTTCAGTCATGCGGATCGGCTCGGTTGTCTCAAGCAATACCGCCAAGTCTTCTTCGCTCACCGTAATCGTGCGGCGAACGCGCTTTTCTTCCTCAACGCATGAGGTCTCAACAGCGCAAATCTTTTCTAGCAATCCGGTTTGCAGCCAATCGTGCAATACCTTTGCGCCGTCCTGCCCGTGCATAAAGCTCTGGTTTACGCCTTCAGTGGCATCCTCGGCAGCATCGCGGCCTTCTTCGGTCTTAGGATCAAACTCAACAACCCGGTCACCGCTTAGAAACGTCCGCAGAACGGAGATCGTCATGTAATCGACAACCTCTTGCACAACAGGCGCAACGACTTGGCTGCAACCGTCCAACTCATCACCGAACGGACGCGCTTCGTAAAAGTCCAGCGCCGCCGTCTGTTCGTCTGCCAGTTCGCTTGAACGATACGTTACCGCTTGGCGTTCCATCTCTTGCAGATAAGCTGCCAGTTGGTCCTCGGTCATAGGTTCATTAGGAGTGTTGGCTTCAATCATACAAAACCCCTAATTTGATTAACCGTGATTTTCGTGGAATCCGATAGATTGTTCAGCATCCAGACGTGCAGCAATTGCATCTTCTAAACTGTCAAACAGACCTAAGTGCTTCTTGTTGATGGATGCGAGCCACTTGCCCGCTGGCTTGTGCCAATGAACCCCAAGCTTCCCTGACGCGCTGTTTGGATTACTTGGTCGATTGCGCGAATTTTCCTTGAAAGTAACAACTCTCAAGTTGGCAATACGATTGTCGTGCTTCACGTGGTTTATATGGTCAATCGCGCCGACCGGCCATTCCCCGTAATACATCACCCAAATAATCTTGTGAGCCTTGACTCGGTTACCAAGAACAGTGCCGCAAAGATAACCCTTACCATTGTCGCAATTTAACGCTTCTTTGCCCTCGCAGCGCGTTCGGAATATGCTGGCAATGCGGTTGTCGGCACAAAATTGCGGAGGGCGCGGCTTCCAGACCAATTTACCCGTCTCTGGGTTATAATCCAGAAGTTGACGAAGAAGGGTGGGAGTTAGTATAGCTTTAGTATCCATGATGAACCTCGAACGTTCTTTGTGGTTAGGGCCGGACAGTGTTAGCGCACTGTTACGGCCCGTTTCTTTTAGCGGCCTTTCGCCACTAGGTCAAATTTACACAACACCGCGATTCCCGTAATTGATTGCCCGTGATGGGCCGCTATTTCTAAAGCCTGTCGCAAACTCTCGCGCCGCGTCTGCGTAGTGGCTTGTCCAATCGTGCAACGGATGCGGCCTAAACTCTTGCCGCTTGTCGTCATATTCGCGGCGATACATGCGAAGCGCCTCTAAGCCCTCTTTGCACTTCACCTTGTCGAACCAGCTTGTCGCCAGCAACATGCGAAGCGCTTGGATGCCGTCAGCAACAGGCAAAGCCTTGCCAACCTCAATGTCTCTAAGCCCTAAGCCTTCAAGCACTTCCTTGCGGCTCTTGCCCGTTCCCATCTCACGCACTTGAACGTCATGGGGCAGATAATGCCGTCCGTAGTTGTAAGGCCGTTCCTTTAGTTCCCGCACATACCAGTCGAGACCAACGCCCTCACCCTTTACGCAATCAATCCACCGCGTTTCAGCGCCGATGGTCTGGGTAAACCAAATCACCGTGCTGTCTGCCATGCCCAAGTCCCAAGACGTATGAACAGGCAACCGTGGATCATACGGAACCATCGTTATACGTCCGTCAATCTCGGCTTGGTTTATCTCTTTGCCGTAGTAAGCGCCTTTAACAGCGGCTTCAAAGCTGCACTCATATTCTTGCGCAAACTCATCATCGCTCATCATCTTGGCCGCGTCGGTTAATTCCTTTGCGTCAAGCAATCCGGTTTCGGATGCCTTCAACATTAACCGCGTCCAATCAGGATCGCCTTCAGCTTCCACCCATATCCGATGAAACGTGTTCTTGCCCTTTGGCGTCCCAATGAAAGCGGCCCAACCCTTACGGTCAGATAACGCGGGCCGAATAACCTGTGTCCAGATCGTAGGGTCCATGTCGCCAAACTCATCCAGCACAACGCCGTCGAGGTATATCCCACGAAGGCGGTCTGGGTTGTCAGCGCCGTAAATGCGTATTCGCGCACCACCCGGCAATTCGACCCAAAGCTCGCTCTCGTTAATCTTAGGCTTTAGAAACGCCGTGTATTCTTTCAGATACGTCCAAGCGATGTCTTTGGCTTGGTTAAGCTGTGGCGCAACGTATGCAAAGCGAGGGTTGTTTAGGTCGCACTTAGTCGCGCCCATTATCAACTCGTTTATGTCGGCTACAGTCTTGCCAGCGCGTCTGTGCGCAACGCCAATGAACCAACGCGTCTTTCGTGCATGAAGGGGCAAGAATTGCGCCCGCACTTCATACGGCGATACAAGGTCAATCATTCAAGCCCTTGAACACTACGCGGGCTACAATCTCGCCAGTGTGTGCAGCGTCCACTTGAAGTGGCAGCACCTTGCCCACCAACGTAAGAAACGCGTTAGGGTTCTCATCTGCCTGTAAAACGAGATAATCAATCCCGCCCGATTTATCCAACGCGGTTAGGATCATATCCTTTAGCGCAGCATTCACCTTGTTAGGGACACCCTTGGGTCTGCCCTTGCCAGCATTGCCCCTATTCGGGCCTAGTTTACGCTCTGCCATTGCTTTACCTCTCGGCTTCCTTGCGGATGGGCCATTGGTGTTCGGCGGTTATCTTTCGCGGTAGACTGCCATTAGGCCGGAGCGCACCGCGTTAACTTTCGCAAGATAACCCTTGGCCTTTGCCGTGTAGGGCTGAAAGGGAGGCGCTCCCATGAAATTTACCCGCTCTCACAGTGCCATACGCTCGGTTGCACGTTAGCTGTCGGAGACTACGCTGGATGGAGGCGGGATGGCCCGAAGGCCAATACGAAAAAAGATGGACCCGCGGCAACGGAATCCATCTTCGAGAGCATCACAAGAGTCGAATTATCCGGACGCAACTATATATCTTGATATTTCCCGTAGCATAGGGTGGCACCCATTGTCAAATGTTTTCTTTCATGCAAATCAGATCAGCAACAAACGCCACAACCGTGTGCGCCTTTGCGTTACCGGATCGCCCTGTGTAGCCCAAGCTGGAGCCAGCAACGCCCGCAGGCTCATCGAAGCGAATGCAGTTCTCAAACACCCGCCAGTATTTGGCAGGGATATACCCTAGCACTTGCACTCCGTTGCGGTCTAAGCCCCCGCAGATACGCGCCAGATCGTCCTTGGCGTCCATGTAAGCGTTAATGGCCCCTTCGCTCTCAAAGCCATCTGCATTGCCGAATATGCGCTCCCCGTAAGCGGCTGTGCAGCGTGGCAGTGGTGGCAGGAACTCCCATAGGTGTAGACAATGGTCGATTGCGCTTTCCTGTGGCGGTGTAAGCATCCCTTGGGCTTTCCAGTATGCAAGAGGGCTGGCCTTTAGGTTTCGCTTTGTCTGAACCTTTGTGGACGTATCGCCGTGCGTGATAAACTCATCGACATACGCCCCGTGATTAGCCGCTTCATCGCTAATGATGCCCCGTGACTTGTCGCGCTGGTTTGTTTCGTGGCGCGAGATGCGGCTTGCGTATTGCAGGGTCGTTTCGCCAGCTTGACGCTTGTAAACGGAATCTGTTGCGGTTTGCTTGCTACCCGGTTTCTTCTTTGCCTTAGCCATTATCTTACCCCCTGTGTCCATGCCCAACGCGCCCATCGCGCTAGTTCATCGTTGCTCCAGACCTTGCCCGCCCAATCCTGCTTTGCCTTCGCCAGTAGTGCAGTGCGCTTGGCTCCGGTGGATTGCTGAATGCGGGCTAGGTCAACCATCAGGTCACCCGCCGTTAGTTTTCTGGCGCTGAACATATTCACCGTCGATGCAGCGCAAATAGCCGCGTTCAGTTGCTATCCGCAGCCAGCGTTCCGGCTTGCCAGCAAGTTCCGCCTTGCCGTTTCGAAGCGCCGCAATCCATTCGTCAAACTTAGCCTGAGTGTGGCTGGCGCACAGCTGCAACGCCTTGTCTTTGCGGCTTGCTGGTGGCCTGTAGTCCGCAAGAATTGCAAGGCACTGGCGCGGCGTTGGGAACCAATCCAGTTCCCTGCACACCCGCTGCGTCATGTAGCTAATGGCTTCTTTTGTGTAGCCACCAAGAATTCGGGCATATACCGCCGTTCGCATTTGGCCGGAAACCTCGTCACTGTTTTGGGTTGGCAGGGTGGCGCGGATGAATTGCAGTTGTTTGGCAAGTTCCGAATGCGAAACCGGCACTTCCTCCACCGGCATTGCCAGCGCCATCTCGCGCAGTTCCTTGCATTCGCTATCGGTTAATTGCGAAAGGCTCATCAAACGATCCATCCGCGACCTGTCGAAGTGCAGCGGCGAACCCGTCAACGGGCCTTCCATTGCGGCTTGGATTGTTTTGATTGCTCCGGTTATTTCCATTTTCCTTGTCCCTTGGATCGTAAATTGCACCCCAGCCTTTGGCGACACACGCCTCAAAGACTCTGCCGGGGGGCCAGCCAGTTCGAGCCGCCATTTCTGCCAAATCTTTCACAAGTCGCTTGTGGGCAGTTGGTGTGTTTTGAAGGGTTTTGGCTTTTCGGTTTTTCAGAAAGTCCCGCCAAGTCACGGAATCCGTGCAATCCAGCATCGGAAAATCGATCCCCTTACGCGTGGGTAGTATATTCACGGGGGTGGGTATGGGGGGGGTTAGATTATTTTCATTGGGGGGGGAAAGGGAGGGGGTGTATTCTGGAATGTCCCGTGACTGTTCCGTGATTGTCCCGTGACTGTCACGCTCCCGTTGACGGCGTTTGCGTTCGGCATTCTTAGCGCGTTGAGCCGATTGACGCCCCTGCTCTGCCTCCACGGCTTCGCAAGCCATGATAATAGCTTCTATGGGTGCGCCAGCTTCTGCCATGCGCTTCATGAGGGCTGTCATGCTCATGATGACACCCCCTGTTCACGCCATTCAGCAAACAAAGCCTTCAGCTTAGAGCTGCGCTCCCGAGCGGTTTTTTCTTTGTGGCAATCACGGCACAGTAACCAAAGGTTGTCGTATTCATTTGACCCACCTTCACAAAGCGGAATGATGTGATCCACTTCAAGATTGGTTGTGCAATATACCAATGAGCAAAGGAACCCATCAGGGCTAATCATGTCTGCATGCTTGCGCCAGACCTTGCGAATGCGTTCACCGCACTCTGAACAGCAAGTATCATCGCGGATGCAAAGTTGATAAAAAACCTTGTCGCGCCACTTGCTGTCTTTGCGACCATGCCTGCCCTTGCTCATGCTTACACCCGCCCCAAATAATAACGAATAGTTGAGTGGTCTCTGTCCATGGCGCGGGCCGTCTGTGTCAGCGTCAAGCCGTTCATCATGAGGCGCACCGCGCATTGTTTACGCGCTGCCAAAAGCTTTGGATTGCGGCCACCCTGCCCCCACCGCTGCAATATCTCGCGGTGTGTGAAGCCATAATCTGCAACAATGGCGTCGATCTCTTGCAAGGTCATTTCGCGGGGTGTCATGCGCCCACCTCAATGATGAAGCTGGAGCGCCGCCCGCTAAAGTGAACGGGCTGCGGATCGAACAGGCTGTCATTGATGCCCAGCGCCTCTGCAATGCCGTCCAGATACGCCTTGCAAGCCGCTAGGGCGTTGTCCTTATCAGGTAGCGGGCCTTTAGGCTTGGCGGACACTGTGAGGCGCACAGGGATGCGTTCGCCCGTTTGCACATAGGTTTGACCGCGTAGTGCCGCCTTGGTCCCCATAAATGCCCATGTGCGATGATCTTTGACTTGTTTGGCTTTAGCAGCCCAGTGGGCGCGTCCGTTGGGCCATAGAGCCTTATGCGGATAAGGCAGTTGAAGCATCATGCCGCCAGCCTTTCCCAATAAGCTTGCAACTCGCCACTGGTGCGCTTTGCGTGATAGCTGGCAAGCGCCTTGAATAGCGCATCGATGCCGTTGTCGTTGGTCGTTGTGAGCGGTGGCGACAAAGGCAGATGACTGCCTACGTTGACCGTGACCCCTGCCCGTGACCGTGGAATCGATTGCGTAGGGTGCAAGCCCATTTGGATTTTTTCGATGTCGCTGGCGTGGTATTTAGTGCCATGCACCTTGTTGATGAAGTTGGCGATTATAGCCTTGTCCGTTACCAGACGCGCCAGTTCTTCAATTTCGTGCGCTATAAGTGCGAGGCTCATGCCTTGCCTCGATTCCGCAATGATTGTGGGGTTCCAAAAACCGCATCGAGATACCTCTGGCGGCGCTCCATCGACCAATTCGCAAAGCGGCGGTCACGCAAATCAGGGCGTGGGTGCAATGTCTCAAACAGACGTTGTTCTATCGACTTGGGCCGGGCAAATATGGAAAGAAGTTTCATGCTCTGATGCTCTCCGCTTGCAAAATCATGTTGGTGATTGCGGCTTGTGCAGCCTTAAGTTCTGGAACCATCGCCAGCCTGACGCGGTGGTCGCGCTCCCTGCCCTCTGCCTTCGCTTGGCAAAGCGCCGTGGCCAAGGCCAACAGGTGAGGCATCGGGTCGTCCTCTGTGGGCTGCAATGGAACCATCCGGCCACCAGATAGCGCCGCATAAGGGTTCAACGTTTCAGGGCCGAATGCCTCGCCGATGCGCTTCAAAAATGTCGGGGACAGGTCGCTTTTCTTGTTCGCGGCGTTCGATATTGTGCCAAGTGACACATCAATGGCCTCTGCAATCTCGTGCAAAGTCATACCGTGGCGCGCCTGCACATCTAACAAAATGCAGGCGATTGCGTTCCGATAGGCTGTTGTCTCTTGATGCCCGTTGACATGCAGGACGCTGAAATGATTATCCGCCATAAGTCATTTCATGAACGAAAGAGAAAAACAGGAATGGCCGGACGGTGCCGTTGACACCAACGGAAACGAGGCACGGCCAATTGGCGAAATCATTTCGGATATGTGGGGTAAAAAAGGGCGCAGCGACTTCCAAGCTGCGCCCAAGGTTGTCCTGCCTGTTTCGGTAAAGGAGAGTGGGCAGGGAATTAATCATGCGGCTTTCCGGGCGCGCTTGTTCGCAGCAAGTTCTGCAAGGCTGTCGAGCGACGCCCAACCGTTAGCGGCAAATGTTGACCATTGGTCGCTGGGGATGCTGTCGCGCAGAATCCAAGATCGGACAGTGTGTGGCGATACAGAGCAGATGGCGGCAACCGTTTCCGGTTCGCCTGCATGTTTTACAATTTGTGCCTGATTAGTCATGGCGAGCATTATGCATAATGCATAGTATCATGCAAGTGCCTTTTGCATAATTTTTTAGGTTAAGATATTTGCATGGATGACCCAGCAACAAGATTAAAAGCCATTCGAGAAAAGCGTGGCTACACCTCTGCCAAGAGCGCAGCAGAGGCAATGGGCGTTACTGTTGTTACTTATCTTCAGCACGAAAGCGGAGTGCGCGGCTATCCATCCGGCAAAGCAGATCGGTATGCTCGGTTCTTTCGCACCACACCTGAATGGCTTTTATATGGACGCCAACTAACCACTGCCCAACTTGGCCCACAACTTAGCGTTAAAGGAGCTGTCGCCGCTGGCGTGTGGCTTCATGCAGAAGAATGGCCGCAAGAGGAATGGGAAGTATTCACTGGCCGCGCTAATATTGACGCACCTATTGCACTACGCTTTGGTTTGCGCGTTGAAGGGCAAAGCATGAACTTATTATATCCCGAAGGCACAATCTTGGAATGCGTCCGTTATTTTGGCGATGCGCCAATCGCTAACGGCAAGCGGGTAATTGTAGAGCGTAAACGCTTTAACGATGGCACCGAGGCAACCGTTAAAGAGTATTTCAAAGATGACGATGGGATTGAATGGCTTGTGCCTCGATCCAACAATCCAGCTTATCAAACGCCGCTGCGCTGCGATACGCCCGGCGATGGAATTGAGAGCATTGAGATTACTGCAATTGTGGTTGCCGCTATCATTCAAGAGTAAAAAATCAGTTTAAAATCAGATACTTAAAAAAAATTATGCATTTTGTCTAAGCATTATGCATTTTGCACTTGCATTGATGTTATGCAAAATGCATATTGTCTCCAGAAACGGAGACTGTTATGGAAAACACCCTCACAGAACTGCAAGCATGGCGGATCGCTAACGATCTGCACCGCGCACAACAGCGCGATGCTTTCGAAGCTAAGTATCAGAAGATGCTGGCCGACAATCCCGCATTTGCAGCAAGCATCCCTGCCCTCGAAGAACTGGCTGGCGTTTACGCTGTGGCGGTGTCGGCATGAGTGGCCCTTTCTCACAACCGCGCCGCGAACTGGCTTTGCAATCGTTTGAGCAGATCGAACGTTATTGGAACGACCCTGCATTTGCCACGGAGATCGACGCAGAGGGCAAGCGCCTCAACGATGCCAGCATGAGCGCAATGGACGCAGCGATAGCGCGCTATCATGCCAAGCGGGAGCAACGCGCATGATCCGCCGCCTTGCCACCGAAGCCGTTTGTGGCGCGGCATTTATCACATTTTTAATGCTGGCATTTTGGATGGCTGGCGCAGCGGAGCCAGTAATATGATCGAAGATTTTTGGTCAACCGACCCCGACTATCAGGAATGGCTCGACAGCCTTGAGGAGCAAGATGATGCTACCGAATAACCACAACGGCGGACCACCGCTTGACCCGTTCGCAGCAATGGCAGTGCATATTAACGACCTGTACGAATTGGCAGAAGGCGCACTAACAGGCGGAGAGATCAAAACGCCTGAACAGGCAAACCAGATCGAAACACTGAAAAACGACATCAAGAAGGCCGTTGCCGACGCCGAAAAGGCGCGCAAGGTCGAAAAGGAGCCGCATTTAGAAGCTGGCCGCGTTGTAGATGCCAAATGGAAAGAGTTGACCGATAAGGGAACGCTGGCAGCAAAGACAGCTGCTACCGCCCTTACCCCTTGGCTGCAAAAGGTGCAGGCCGAAAAGGACGCCGAACAAGAACGGTTGCGTCAGGAAGCCGAGGCGAAGGCCGAGGAAGCGCGCAAGGCGTTTATGGAAACTGCGCCAACCGATCTTGAGGCCCGCGCCAATGCTGAAAAGCTGGCGAAGGAAGCCGCCAAGGCAACCGCAGCCGCTAACAAAATCGACCGCAGCGCAACAGGATTGCGCACATACTGGACCGCCACAGTGACCGATTACGGCGCATTGCTGGCCTACATGAAGCAAAGCGACCCGCAAGGCTTGCGCGATATACTCAACGAATACGCACAAAAGCAAAAGAACGCAGGGGCGCGTGTGTTGCCCGGCGTTGCGATTGAACAAGAAAGGAAGGCCGCGTGACCGAGAACAAGGAACTATTTGCAGCAATGGCTAAGGCATTTGCCACCATTGAAGGCGCGACAAAAGACTCCAACAATCCGCACTTCAAAACGAAGTATGCAGACATTGGCGCAGTAGTGAACGCAATCAAACCCGCGCTTGTCGCTAACGACCTTTGGTTTGCACAGGTCAATCATGAGCAATCAGGTGGCGTCTGTGTTGAAACAATCCTTTGCCACAGCAGCGGACAGCAATTCAGCTTCGGCAAGCTATTTGTTCCAGCAGGTAAGCAGGATGCACAAGGTTACGGCTCTGCCCTCACCTATGCGCGGCGCTACTCGCTCCTAACGGCGTTTGGTGTGTGTCCAGAGGATGATGACGGGAATGCGGCTGTAGCGGCTCCCAAGACTGTCCCTGCCCCCATGATTGACCAAACGCAGCGCGGCATAATCACCGATCTAGCCAAGGCCGCTGGCGTCAACATCATGACAATTTTGGAAAGCTACAGCGCGAAGAACATTGACGCACTGACAGAGGCTCAAAGCGAGAAAATCATCAAGCGCCTCAACGCCACCATAGATCAACGCAACATCGACAACGCACAGAAGGAAGCAGCATGACTCAAGTTATCACAATATCAGGAAACGTCGGCAAAGACGCCGAATTACGCACAGTGCGCGACAGCCAAGTGCTTGGCTTTAACGTTGGCGTCAAGAACGGCTTTGGTCGTGACGCTGGCAGCGTTTGGTATCGTTGCAGCCTATGGGGAAAAGCCGCCGAGGTATTTGCCGACAGCATCAAGAAGGGCACAAAAGTGTTCATCACTGGCGACCTCACGCACGACGAATATGAGGGCAAACCGCAATTTAATGTGCGGGTGAATAGCATCGACACTGGTCCACGCGTGGACACTAGCAACGTCGGCGGCAGCTATTCAGCCCCTGCGGTATTGCAGGATGCCGATCTCGATGACGACGTTCCATTTTAACCAATAGCAGAGGGAATTTAGCATGAAAATTGCAGCAGAACAGTTACGCCTTTTTATCGAACGCATTGAGCGTCTTGAGGAAGAAAAGCGCGGCATCGCAGACGACATTAAGGACGTATATTCAGAAGCAAAATCCAACGGATATGACGCCAAAGTCATGCGCGACATTGTGCGGCTTAGACGAATGGAAGCACACGACCGGCAGGAATGGGAAGCTGTCCTCGACACTTACAAATCGGCCCTTGGTTTAGGCTGATGTTGCCAAAGCTTCGCCCTTTTCTTCGCATCAAGGAGAAATACAACCCCAAGCCCAATGCACGGGAAATGCGCCACCATATCCGGTTGTGCAACCTTCCCTGCATAGCTTGCGGCGGGGTAGGCGGAGTGTTCCACCACCTCTTGTCTGAAGCAACTGGCAAGCGGTGGCGGAGAGATCATGAGTTTGGCCTACCCATGTGCGACCATTGCCACCGGGCGCTTCATGCCCACGGCGACGAACGCACATGGTGTCAGGTGCAAGGCTTCGATCCGTCCATTGAGGCCGGAATGTATCGCCTAGAAAGCATTCAAGCGGGGATATTATGACCGGACAAACGCTTATCCTTAGCGGCGGGTATCAGCGCGACCTAGCCAAACGCCTCATAGACCGCGCCCCGCCGAACGCCGTGATGAACGTGCGGGAAGCAACGCGGACGCTGGAGCAAAACGCAAAGATGCAAGCCATGTTGTCCGACATCGCAAGGGCAAGGCCGCAGGGCCGCGTTTACCCCACAGAAGTGTGGAAGTGCCTTTTTATGGATGAATGCGGCTTCAAACCCAAGTGGGTTCCCAGCCTCAACGGTGATGGCGTTGTCAACACTGGCTACCGTTCGTCCAGATTAGGCAAGGCGCAAATGAGCGACATGATCGAAGCAATGTATGCCTTCGGCGCTGAAAATGGCGTCGAATGGACTGAAAATTCCAACGAAAGGGAAAGCGGGCCGAGCCTAAGAAGCGCCGCTTAAATATTATGAAGAAGCTAATAGCACTTGCAGCACTAGCAACATCAACCCCAGCAATGGCGGCAGATTATAACGCCAACCCATTGCCTACCGCAGTCGACACGCTGACATATTACAAGGGCATTCCTACCGTCGAGCGTTCCACGGTATTCGGCAGCATCCGCGTCACATCCATTGGCGAGGAAACAGGCAAGCCCGCGTTTGTTGTCGAAATACTCAACACAAGCCGCGCACCGATTAACTTTGGCACGGAAAGCATCACCGCAGCATTTGCCACGCAAAAGAAGCCAACCGTCGTTTACAGCGCCGCAGATATTCAGCGCATGGTGGAGAGCAAGGCCGCATGGTCAGCCGCATTTGCTGGCATGGCTGGCGCACTGGCGACCAACACCAGCACAGCGACGGCTTGCGGATATGGTGGATGCTACCGCGCCACAATCACTACGCCGGACTATTACGCACAGGCCCGTGCATCACAGCAAGTCAGCGCCATTTATGAAAACAGCGCCGGACGGGTGAACGAATTAAGCAACAACTATCTGCAACGCACAACAGTCGAACCAAACGCAAGCTACGGCGGACGGGTGGCTATATCAAAGCCCAAGGTAAAGAAATGGCCCGCGCCGTTGACGTTCACCGTGCTTGGCGAAACCTTCAACTTTGAGGTGACGAAATGAGCGCACGTTATGAAACAAAGGGCCAGAACAACTGGAACTGTCGCCAAGGCTATCAGCGGATGCAACGCAACCCTGCGCCGATACAGGCAATTGAAACGCGCCGCGTATCATGGCTGGCAAAGGTGCTGGGAAGGTGACGGCCTTAAATGCTAGACTGCTTTACCCAGAGGCAGAAGCGGCGCAAATGCTATCCGTCTGCGCTAGGACGATGCGTAATTTTCGACAGCGTGGATGGATTAGCTATATCGCAGTCGGGGGCCGTATTTGTTACGCTCCCGACGATCTCCAACGATTTATTGAAAGCAACAGGCAATGCGAATCTATCCCCGCGAAGGCTCACCGTTCCTCTGGTTCAGCGCCACCGTTAAAGGTCGCAGACTTCGCAGAAGCACTGGCGAAACGTCGAGGCGGGCCGCAGAGTTAGCAGCCCATCGTATTGTTGCCGCCGCCGGGGAACAGGCTGAACCAAAGCCAACCGAATGGCGCTTGCGTGATGTGATCGGCGTTTACTGGCAGGACAAGGGACGCCACCTTAAAAGCGAGGACGCCACATTTCGCTATTTTGAACGCTTCGTTTCCATCATGGGCAAAGACACTCCCATCATGTCGATCAATGAGCGAAACCTTGTTGCCTTTGCTGCCAAGCTGCGCGGGACAAGCAAGCGCGGCATTTCAGCCGTCACCATTAACCGGCACTTTTCTATGCTTCGCGCTGCCATGAGATACGCCAACCGCGTATATAAGGCCACCGTGCCGTCAATTGATTGGACAACAATCCGCGCCCGCGAAAACGAACCCCGCGTCAGATACGCCAGCGCGCCAGATTTGGCTGCGCTATTGGAAGCCGCCGACCAGCGCATCCGTCCCATCATTGTTGCCGCTGTGAGCCTTGGGCTGCGTAAAGAGAATATTCTCAATCTGCGCTGGCATCAAGTCGATGTCCGAGGCCGGACTGTCACCGTGCCGCGCACCAAGGGACACAAGCCACAGGTCTTGCGTATAGCTGCGCCATTGCTTGCCGCGCTGTCCACGCTGCCCAAAGAGCGCAAGGCAGATGCCCGCGTTTTTAATGTGGTGAATTTCCGCCGCCTATGGGTTTCCGCCAAGGTAAGCGCAGATATGCCGGACTTTCGTTTCCACGATCTGCGCCATACTTTTGCCACCCATGCGCTTATGAACGGGGCCAGCCTTGCAGAGTTGCAACGCGCCTTGGGTCACTCCGATATTAAGACGACAATGCGCTATGCCCACGTTGAAGCCGATGCTGTGGCAAGCGTCTTTGATAGGGCGGGAAATGCCGTGTCTCAAACCAAACTGTCACAAAAAAAGGCACACAAGGGCTAAAACATGCGTGAAACTGCCAAACGTCGCGGGACTTCTAATCTTGAGGCCACAGGTTCGACTCCTGTAGGGCGCGCCAAAAATACCGCAGAAATGCGCCATTCTGAAGCATTGCAAACCAATGCGCTGCAAACACCACTTGGAACATTGCAGAAACAAATGGCACAATCGGGCACAAAATTGGCACAAAATCAGGCACAGTCCGTTCCCGAAGTGTTCCCCGCCCAAATCATTGCAGAACTAACCCGCGCCCGCTGCGTATTTCAAGCAAGGGCTATTGAGGCAATTTTGAAGGGAGAAAAGTAAATGACAGACGATAGCATTGAAGACAAAGCATTGGCGCTGCTGAATGAGGTGCGGCGATTTTTGAACTATGACCCAAACACAGGCATTTTAACATGGCGTGAAAATAGGTCTGGAACCGCCCGCAAAGGTGGCGTAGCGGGCTGTAAAGATGGGCACGGCTATTTTACCATAGGTTTGCATAACAAAGCCTACAAAGCGCATCGTCTTGCTTGGCTACTGCATTATGGTGAATGGCCCAACGATCAGGTAGACCACATCAATGGCAACGGTGAAGACAACCGCATAGATAACCTACGGGTTGTTAACAATTCCGTAAATCAGCAAAATCTGCGAGCCGCGCCGTCACACAATGTGACCACTAAAATCCTTGGGGTTTGCTTTGACCGCAAGGCACGGAAGCATAAGGCGCAGATAATGCTAAACGGTAAAAATCATCATCTTGGCTATCACGACACACCGGAGCAAGCGCAAGCCGCATATCTAAACGCTAAGCGCAAAATTCACGAGGGGTGCACAATATGAACCGCGATTTTGAAGCTGAATTAAAAGCCGCCATCGAACAGCACGAAGCCACCACGAAGGAGATTGAGCGGCTTAACGGTGTAATTATTGCCACGGCTGACCATTGGCTGGCGCTACAGACCGAGCACCCGATAGCGTGGGAAGGCGCGATTGACGAAGCGATGGCAGTAGCATGCGCTAAAATACGGGAACTTACCGAACAGCACGAAGCCTTTAGGCAAGAGGTGAGCGATGGGTGCGCTTGGATTTTGGAGTATAGCAACATGCAAAACATACGCGAACATCTTTCCCGCTTCATCATCCCCAAGCCCAAGCCTGACCCGCTGGTGGAAGTGTTGAAGAAAATGGGATGGTATACGCCAGCATACG
>JAULBY010028673.1:0-16309 GCA_032358315.1 Ophiocytium majus
GGGGGGGGGGGGGCGGGTCAAGCTCGTTAATGCTGCGGCGCTCCAACCTCTTCATGTTGAAGTAAGTACTCCATGTTGAAGTAAGCACATCACGTCGAAGTATATGGTGTCCTTGAGCAGGCAAGTGCACAAGGGGTCAGGAATCACAGGGGGGGGGAGGTGGGGGGCAAGCGGCCCCACGCCAACCGTGCTCTGATGAGCAGCCGGCGGTGGCCTACCCTTCACATTGGCCCGGCTGATGCGAAGTGGCTCAGCTACCACAAATGCATTATACATCAATCGGTAGGTGCTTGGCTACTCCTGTGAAAGAAAGCTAAAAGGCTGCTCAGCCCAGATACTGCCTTGGCTGGGGCAAAATGCCAGGCCGAAGCCTGTGCGGTGAAAGCACCAGACAGCCCCCACACCTACACGCGCCGGTCGGTGTCCTAGAGGGCTAGGGATGATCCAGATTACAACTATCAACAGAGCTTACTTGTGCGGTGCCACCAAAAGCCAGCCGCGCGCGCTGCAAGGCAGATCCACGTACTTGTAAAAGGACATGTAGAATGATGAGTATTGTTGCCACACATTCCATGTTTGGTACCGGTACTTTTTGTGTTCCTGCTTTGGCTGAGAGTAATCGCCACCCTATTGACCTTCCGGAGGCAGAATGCTGAGTGTGCATCCGGTTGCAACCGTGCCAAGGGAATCGTGCCTTGCCATGGTGGCACACGGCAAACCTAGACAAACTATGCAATTCCATGCGGAGTTTAGTGACAGTACCTACCTGATAGATGCACCACTGCAGTATTGCTTTGAAACACAATCTGCATAACATCTGTATATGTACATGAGTGTAAGTACACACCTTGCTGACGAGATGGCCGCGAGCATGACAAGTTGCGGGTACACACAAGTATTTCTATCTACAAAAAAATGATACAGTTAAAATATGAATTCTTGACGTAACACAATATGAAACAATAATAACAGGTACAACAATCAAAATATCATGATTTATAAACGCACCTACACAGTAGTGTTACCAGGTAAAACAGCAAGTTATAATAACGTTATACCACTTTAGTACTACTTTTGAAGTACTTCAAAGAAAGTGCATACCTTGCTGGTTTACACAATATCATAACTGATTGACATATTGCATGTATCGATAAAGTGTACTTCAGAAATATAATAACACATCAATTAATTGAAAGTGCACACCTTGCTGACGAGGAAGGTGGCCGCGAGCATGACTAGTTTTGGGTCAAACGCCATGATGGAGTTGGATGCAAATAATACTACTAGTACAGTGTACAATACTTCAAAGTAATACTTCAAAAGTATTATACTACGTAGTATTTTTAGTACTTCAAGTAGATGTTGCTAATACTATAATAACACCATAGTACTTCAATACCTTGCTGACGAGGAAGATGGCCGCGAGCATGACGAGCTTCGGGTCAAACTCCATGATGGAATTTGACAGGAAGAAGCGCTGGAACAGGGAGCGCGCGCCCGCCTGCACTCGGTCTGACCGCCGCAGCCGCTCGTTCTCGGCATTCCTCCCGCACATCTGCAGCAGCGCACGCATGGAAACCATTCACTTACTATTAACGACGTATAGTTTCAAGTAAATGAAAAGCATTTCACATGGTTTGAAGTATATACCCCCCGCAGCCGCTCGTTCGCAGCGTCTCTCCCGCACATCTGCAGCAGCGCGCACATGAAAACCAATGACTACCGTTAACACTATGTATGCTACAGATATACTTCCTCCGGCATATGTTACTTGCAACACTTTTTGGACATTCTGTTTGGTGGTGACAGCGGCGGCGTTCGCCAGTGATGACCACAGCATGTAGCCCATGTCATGAATGTGGGGGCTACATACTTGGTTCGCTGCTGTGGGGCTTGTGTGTCGGCGCGGGTGGCGATTCGTCAACCGCCCATTTCAGGCCGTCCAGAGCAACTCCAAAGGCCTGTCATCGCCACCCCCGACTTAAGACAGCATGCACTCAGGCACCACACAGGTGCACCCCACCTCCCATGCGTGTAACCTATCCCTACACCATAGAACTAGCACCTCCTGAGCTGGTGCACGTGGCTGGCAGCTGCGTGGCGCGTGCACGCCCCTGCGAGCGATGCCGTCCAACGGGCACCGTCCTCGCGCAAATTACAGGTTTTGGTGCATTTTCTTCCGCTGAAATTCAGGGTTTCCAAGACTGGCTTAAAAGCTAGAAAATCTGGGCAGTTTTCGAAGCAAAATAGCTAATATTAAGGCGGCTGAAGCGAGCTTTCTGTCGGTATAGGGGTGGTACAGGCAGGCGAGGCCATTCTGGCGACTTATGTGGCCCAAAAAAAAGTGCTGCAAGTCACATGTGCCGGAGGAAGTATAGTACATTCTTTGAAGTATACACAAAGCATTAGACATTGTACGAAGTAAATGCCGCCGGAGGCGCTCGTTCTCAGCGTCCCTCCCGCACATCTGCAGCAGCGCACTTACTATTGTCAACGTATAGTTCAAGTAAATGAAAAGCACTATACATGGTTTGAAGTGTGTACCCCCGCAGCCGCTCGTTCTCAGCGTCCCTCCCGCACATCTGCCGCAGCGCGCACACGGACAGTCATTCACCACCATTGACACTATACTTCAGAAGTGTATCTGCTTGAAGTACATACTTCGAAGTATACGAAAGGCATTGAACATGGTCAAGTATATACCGCCGCAGCCGCTCGTTCTCGGCATCCCTCCCGCACATCTGCGCAGCATGCACATGAGAACCAGTCACTACCACTGTCATGTATGAAAGACATTAAGGATGGTACTGCTGCAGCCGCTCATTGTCGGGTACCTCCAGCACATCTGCAGCAGCGCGCACATGAAAGCCAGCCATTACCATTATAACTACTTCAGAAGTATATGCACTTGAAGTAAATGGATGAAAGAGATCAAGCACAGCACTTGAAAATGCACATACACATATGAGAAACGCAATCTAGGAGCCACTACACTCTACGTCTCCCCACCGGCAGCGGCTGTCACTCCGGGGAGTAACCCGTGGAACGGCGAACAAAGGAAGGCCACCGCCAGGTGGAATGCCTTGGAAGAACTCCTCTCCGTTTTTGCCCAGTTAGCTGGTGATTTTGCGAGCGCCACTTCGCTGGAAAAAAATACAACATAGTAAGTGCTTTGTGCGCCACGGCACTGGAAAAAGCACTCACCTGTCAACAAGCTACAACATCAAATAAATATATGACACGTGTATTAACAGCATCGCCGTCTTCAGATATCTTATATTATGACGTTTTTGTTTAAGGTATGAGGAGTAGTTTCGTATGACAGTAGCAGGACATACGGCTTGTCATGTCACAGTCACCTCTCAGCAACTCCGCGAATGACACTTGGCATATGAGGCGTCGCCCATGTTGTTGGTGTACCTAAATTGTATGATGATTATTTTTTTCAAGTATGATTTTTGTTGAGCAGTTTCTTTGGGTCATCCATGTCACAACAAACCCAACAAGTGTTTTCCCCCCATTACAAAATACACACATGCAAGGGCATGGGCGCACCAGGTACTGATCAAGCTGCCTTCTGGTGCATGCCACAAAAATTGAGCATGACCAACTATCTAGGCCGTGAATGAGCAGCATCATAACTGTCTGTATGCATGCAGTCCGCTCATTGGCAGCGGCATTGCATACAAGTGCACACTGCATCTGGAATGCTGCCAAAATGCAAACATGCACAAGCACATTGCGACCCGCCCCCCCTCCTGCGAAGCAGTGTCAGCAGGTTGCGCACACCTCCACTGTCCATCAAAAAGAGACTGGCGAAACTGACTGCTGACAGAAACAAGAATGCGAGCAGCACAACAGGTGTACATATTCTGCAACGCTATCTGTTCATAAGAGACGACAAATAGTTTGGCAGTAGGTGAGTTTATAAGCGCGCTAAACACAACTTATCAACAGGTGCGTGTTGTGCAAATGGCCGCGGTACCGCGCACCTGAAGTATCAGCGCCAGGTGCCACTCCTTCAGCGCAGTCTCCTCCTCCGCAGTCAGCATGTCGCTGTCACTCGCCAACAGCCCCGTGTTGTGCACATGCCCCCCCCCCCCACCCCCCTTCCCCTCCCCTTGCTCCCCCCCGTGCAGCGAAAACGCCACGGCCGTGCAGCGGGGCACGTTGGGTGGCGCCCCGACCATCACCGAGGCCCTTCCCCGGGCGTTGGCATCCTGCAGCACGGCTGTCAGGGCCTCCCTGGTGTAAAGCCAGTTCGCTCTGTGCGTGCTGCAGCCGAAGTTGGACATGGCTGTCGCGTGACGAGCTGTCGCTGTCGCTGCTGCTGGTTGGGAGGGGATCCGAGGACAGCAAGGTCAGGTTGACCGGTTTGTGCCCGGCTGGCTGCTGCTCTGCTGGCGATGGCGGCCGCGCTGCTGCCTTGCTGGCGATGGCGGCCGCGCTGCTGCTGCCGCGGCTGGTGGAGCCGGCGGTGGCAAGGGCTCACCTGGTACGCCGCCCTTACTTGGCAACTTTACTTCGCAAATTTGGGAGCAAAAACCAGCAATTTTGCAGCTGCCGCGCCACCCCAGCCCGAGTGACGTGTGGCAGGGACGTGGGGGCGCTAGAGTTGCAGAAGGCCTTGGCGAGACGTCACCGCCTGTCGACTGCTCCACAGCTGCCCACACAGGCCTGCCTGTGTTTTCTTTTAAAAAACTTCAAGTGCTACTTCAAGTCTGAAATCCAGCGCTCTCGCTCTCTCGCTCTCGCTCTCGCGCGCTCCACACACACACACGCAAGCAGCCGCGAGCAAGCTGCCGCAGGTGCCAACCCAGCTAGCTGACTTCTCGCTGGCCTGGGCGATACATGCAGGTGGCAGGCGCACGTGCAGCAGCAGGGCGCGGGGTGGCCACGCGGGAGCGAAAACTGGGAGTGCGGGGCACCAGGCGGCAATAGCAATTGTCGGGGATCCCGGAGGCAGCGGTGTTGGCGGCCTGCCCGCGTGCGCGTGCAACGATGGCGAACGGCTCCCTGCCCACCAACCCTGGCTTCAACCCTGATGGGGTGGCCATGACCTCCGCTTTCTGGTAAGCTGCACAGCCTGTGTCAGGTTTCGTTTCGTTGCTGTTGCAGCCGCACGTCTGGCTGTGTGCTTGGCTTGGCCTCAAACCTCCACCAAGTCGCCAACAGTTTGGCTGTTGCCCGCTGCTGCAGCTGCTGGTAACGCTAGTGCTGGTGCGCTGGCACCGATGCACGGTGATCGTGGCGGGTGCTGCATCTACCGTCTTGTTCGCCAGTACCGGAGCCGACGACTGGTGGTCGCTGAGCAGTTCGAAGTTCACACACCAGCCTACCGCTGTCTGCTGCTAGCTCAAGGCCCAAAGACCCAGCCAATGCACAGCTTCAATAGCAGGTGCCTAGTTACCTGGCTGCACCAGTTTGTCGTCTCTGCCCTGCTGCAGCAGACATGCGTCGTGATGTCGCTGCTGAGAGCTCTCCACGGACTGTTCCTCTGTTCTCGGAACTTTCCCCAGGTTCTCCGAGGACGTGACCGATGACATGGTCACCAAGTTTCGCCTGCAGAACATCCTATGCAACACCAAGTCTCAGTTCCAAAGAATACAGGTGGGTGGAACCTTCCAAATGTTTGATGTTTCATGTGCACCTGCTGTCACATGACTGCGCGCCACACACACTGCGGGACACGCTAAAAAATAGAATGCACACGTTATGTGTATACCACATATATCTATAGGTGTGTATGTGCATATTGTTTCTCAGCCTGGGCAGGTGGTGGACTGCCTGCCTTTTGGCAAGACGCTGGTGCTGGACGGCAAGTCGCACCATACAAACATGTACTTCAGAAGTATAGCCTTTCGAGTGACTGGTGTCCCATTTGCGCACTCATACACACATGCGTGCGGTGTGCACCTGGGCAGGTGGTGGACTGCCTGCCTTTTGGAAAGACCCGGCTGCTGGACGGCAAATCTCACCACACAAACACGTACAGCTTCTCATTTGACTGGTGTCCCATGCGAAAGAAACCTCGTTGTTGTTGTTGAGTTGAAGTTGGCCTTATATATATTTGCAAACTTCAACTCCATAAGGAGCTGGGAGAGTGTGTGTGTGTGAAAGAAACCTAAAAGGTTGCTATGCCCAGATACTGCCGTGGCTGGGGCAAACGTGCCAGGCCAAAGCCTGTGGGGTGATTCGTCCACCATGTGTGCACTGATGACCAAACGCATGTTTTTGTGCGCCTGGGCAGGTGGTGGACTGCCTGCCTTTTGGCAAGACCCTGGTACTGGACGGCAAGTCGCAGAGCGCTGCTGGCGACGAGTACATCTACCACGAGTCGCTGGTGCACCCCGCCATGCTGCTGCACGGGAACCCTAAAAGGGTGAGCTCAGCAGAGTTGGGACCACATGAGATGCCTTCATTCCTTGTGTAAGCAGTACATCTACCACGAGTCACTGGTGCACCCCGCCGTGCTGCTGCACGGGAACCCCCAAAGGGTGAGCTCAGCAGAGTTGGGACCTCATGAGATGCCTTCATTTTGTGTTGAAACCATACATCTGCCGCTCATTGCTGGTGCACCTCACCATGATGCTGCTGCATGGGAACCCTAAGAGGGTGAGCTCAGCACAGTTTGCGCCACATGAAATACATTCATGATAGTGTTGCATCGACCGCGACTCGCTGGTGCACACCGCCATATGCTGCATGGGAGCCCAGAAAGGGTGAGCTCAGCAGATTTGGCGCCACATCAGAGGCCTTCATTTGTGTATGGTGTTGCATCCACTGCAACCCGCTGCTGTGCTGCTGATGCCGCTGCCGCTCAGCACTGCTACCGCTGCTGAGCACTTCTGCTGCTGCTGAGCGCTGCCGTGCTGGTGCTCCTGCCGCTGCTGCTAGTACTGCTGCTGCTCGGCACTGCTACTGCTGCTTGGGACTGCCGTGCTGCTGCTGCTAGCATGCTGCTGCTACTACTGCTGCTGCCGCTGCTGAGCACTTCTGCTGCTGCTGCTGAGCACTGCTGTGCTGCCGCCGCTGCTACTGAGCAGGTGTTTATTGGCTGCTGACCACTTCTTCTTCTGCTGAGCACTGCTGTGCTCCTGCTGCTGAGCAGGTGTTTATTGGCGGCGGAGGAGAGGGAGCCACGGCGCGCGAGGTGCTGCGGCACTCCTCTGTCGAGAAGTGCATCATGGTGGACCTGGACAAGGTATGTATAATGGGTTAGTGATAGTGATTGCGCACGTGGTTTCAGTTCAGAACAGTAATCTATGTGAGGTGATGCGGCACTCCTCTGTCGAGAAGTGCATCATGGTGGACCTGGACAAGGTATCTATAATGTGTTATTAATAGTGATTGCGCACATGTTTTCATAGCATACTAACACAATCACCAATAGATGTGGAGAAGTGCACCATGGTGGACCTGGACAAGGTACTTATCGTTGGTGATATACAGTGATTGCGCACATGGTTTCATAGTAGAAACATGTATTACACACACTTCCATCATGAGTGATGAAGGAGTGCATCATGGTGCAATGTATCTATGATTGGTGATTGCGCACATGGTTTCGTAGTAGAGAATACATCAAAGGCACCTATCTATAGTGATTGCGCGCATGGTTTGATACCACGAAAATATGCAGTGCAGGCGCACCTTGGCGGACCTGGGACAAGGTATCTTTGGATACTTCCCAAGTAGTGATGTAGTGGTTGCGCACATGGTGTCATATTCGCAAGGTATTTTTTCCAACAAATTCTGATTTAGTGATTGCGCGCACGCTTTGGTATCAGAACAAACACGCAATGCTGGTGGACCACGGTAGACGTGGACAAGGTATATACTTCCAAGTGGTATCGCATGGCCCCGGCAACAGAACATAAAACATGCTGCATGCGGGCTGCATATGGTCTGTGTGCAGTGCAAGGGCCCAGCATGTTTTGTGTGGCACCATGCTTGCTGTGAACAAGGCACGTGGCACAGGCAAGTACTACTACGAAGTACTAGGTGCATATTATACTACTGAAGTATACTTTTGAAGTATAACGATTGGGGCCCGTGGTCACTTCTCAGCGGGAGGAATATGAAAAAAACCAAAAGAGAAATGTTGTGCATTTTTGTCCAAACCCCACATGAAATAATGGAAAACAAATGAACTTCAAAATAACTACGCTTCGAAGTCGAAGTAGTAAATAGGAGCAAACACAACCATTGTGACCTTTGTGGAGCGTGCCGCGGCCACCACGCTGCTGTGGAATGAGTCCACAGGGAGGACTCATTCCACATGGAGGAGCTTCTGCGGACTGGTCTGCGGATCATTCCTTGTTCTGCGGATCATCCCATGTTCTGCGGACTGTTCTGTGGCTGCGGTGCAGATGGTGGTGGACGTTAGCAAGGAGCAGCTGCCGGAGTGGGGCGCGGGCTGCTGGGATGACAGCCGCCTGGAAGTCCACTACCAGGTGAATGCTTTGAAGTACATACTTCTGAAGTACTATGTAGTACTTCAGTAGTACTTGGTATTATTATATTAATAGTGGTATGCACTCCTGTACATGTGTACATGCTGCTGGGATGACAACCCGCTGGAGGTCCACTACCAGGTGAATACTTGTCTCTATATTTGAACTACTTCATAGATGGAATATACTTGGAGTATGCACCTGGTACATGTACTTCTATGAAATACCAAGTACATGCTACTTCTTGGAATATGAACTACTTAAGAAGTACAGTGTGTATGGTACCGGTATATACTTCAAGTATATGACTGGCATATTCCTCTATGGAGTACGATGTGAGGCTACTTCTTGGAATATACACGCCTGCACATGTACACGTGTGCTGCAGTATGCACATGTGTACACTCAAGCTGTAATGCGCGACAGTAGCGCTGTAGCAGCATGCTAGCGTAATATTGGAGCGCGTAATGCTGAGTATTGCCATCTTGTTAGCTAGCAACAGGGCACAGGATATGTTGTCATGCTTTTTCTACTAGTCTCGCACACGCCATCTGCACACGTATGAATTAAAGTACTTGAAGTTACTGGTATTTCAGTATGTGTGTGTATGGGTCATAGGCTATTCATAGCGTGTTTTCATTATAGTCCGTGCAACGTCGTGTTTACAAATACGGCTTATTACATGCTTCGAAGTACTTCGTATTTAGAAACGTGTTATACGGCATGTATGCGGCGCGCATCGCAAATTTAAGCGTAGAAATGCCCCACATTTTATAAGTATGACGTGTAACATACGCTACAAGCCCTGTCCCATCAAACTAACGATTGGTGAAAAGGTACATCTGTCCATTCATGTAGTGCTGTGTGTGTGTGTGTGTGTCAACATGCTAGGCTTACAATACAAAAACGTCGTAAGCCCTGTCCCATCACTGTGCATATACCGGTACATCTATACATATGACGGCCCCTACTGGTGGGGAGACCTAGAGTTTATCGCTCCTAGATTGAGTTTTCATATATGTAAGAAGTACGACGGAGTACATGCTTTGAAGTGTGTATTTTATATGCGCGGCGCAGCCAGCCACCACTCGGGTTCAAACACCACCCATGCACTTCTATTAGTATAATGCGGACTTTATACCCTCCATCAATATACTTCTGATCCATCAATATATACTTCTGAAGTATGTATGTGTGCAAAGTGTTTGTACACGCATACTGTGTATGTATACCATCAAGTACATTAGTTTTTTTTTTAATGTGCAGCGCAGCCAGCCCCCACGCGGGTTCAAACACACCCATGCCCGCGTGGGCGGCGCAGGCCGCGCGAGAGCGAAAACTGCCCGTTAAATCCCAGCGCCGTGCCGGCGTCTTGACGCCAGGCGACCGCTGTTTTAGCGGCGGGGAACATGCCTTTTTTTACTTTTCGATTGCGATTTGCGTGTACATACGTAAATGATACAAAGGTAACAACATCGCCCGTTAAATCCCAGCGCCGTGCCGGCGACTTGACGCCAGGCGGCCGCTGTTTTAGCTGCGGGCAACATGCCCTTTTTCACTTTTTGATTGCGAGTTGCATGTACATTCGTAAAGTGCTTCGAAGTATACAAAAGTCACTTTTGCTAGTACGAAAGTAGACATGTATGTACGTATGTGCATATATCTCTGAGTTAGTTATTTGCATGCTTGTGGACACAGTGGTGCGCATGCGCTGTGTTCAGGACTGGAAGACATTTTGGAAACATTTTGATGTTGAAACCACCATGTCACAAGTGTCACAACTTGAAGTTGCCGTGGGGCATGGCTGGCTCTCCTCCACTAAGCTCCAGCGCTATACCGATGCAGACGCCAGGCGGCCCCTGTCTTAGCTGTGGAAAACATTTTTTTTTGCCGTATGCACCTGATGCACGCACAAGTAAGCCCTGTTGGTAGTTATGCTCTAAAACATCCCTTGCCCTCAAGGACACTGACCGGCGCGTGTAGGTGTGGGGGCTGTCTGGTGTTTTTCACCGGGCGGACAAAGCACCCGACAGGCTTTGGCCTGGCATTGCGCCCCAGCCTTGGCAGTACCTGGGCTTAGCAGCCATTTAGCCTAAAGTTTTAGGTTCCGTTCACACACACACACCCTCCCAGCTTCCTATGGAGTTGAAGTTTGCAAATAAGGCCAATTTCAACGCTGCTCTCATTTTTAACACATCAACTGGCGGCACCAGTCGAGGAATGCCCATTTAAATCCCAGCACTTCTGCCGCCATCGCTGCTGCCGCTGCCGCCGCCGCCGCCCCCGCCGCCCCATTGTCGCTGCTGCCCCCACTGCCGCTGGTGCTGGCGTGGTGCAATTTCAACGGTGTAACTTCAACTGCAACTTCAACTTGTAGGACGCGCACGCGTGGCTGCGCGACTACAAGGGCCCCCCCTTCGATGTCATCGTCATGGACATTGCGGACCCCATAGAGGCAGGGCCCGGGTAAGACCCCGCCCAACATGCCAAACTTCAACATAAAACTTCTACATGTGCATCGAGCACAAGCGCGTGTCAAACACTCAAAACTCTGGCATGGTAGCAATGCTTTCCGCCATGGACGCAGGACAACAGCGAACTTGGGAGTTTTGCGTCAAATTGCGCTTTGTAGGCGTAGACTCTGCTTTGTTCTCCCTGCCATGGGTATCATCCCAGGGTGACTGCCTCTACCGGTGGGGAGTCCTAGAGTTATCGCTCCTAGATGATTACTCATCCTCCTGAAGTATGTCCTACTTTGTAGTAAACACTTGAAGTATAGCTTCCCGCACCGGTGTGGGGGACCAAGTCGTTGCCGTGCCCAGGCGGGAAGTGACGGTTTTGAAAACGTTGCTGACATAGCTGCCGCTGCCGTAACCGCCGCCGCCGCCGCCATAACTGCCGTTGCCGTTACTGCCCCTCCCGTAACTGCCACTGCTGTAACCGCTGCCGTAACTGCCATTGCCGCTGCCGTAACCGCCGCCGTGCCCGGCAGTTACGTCCTGTACACGGAGGAGTTCTACAAGTATGCGACCACGCAGCTGGCGGCGGGGGGCATTCTCGTCACGCAGAGCGGGCCCGGCTCGCTCAACACACACCAGGAGTGCTTCACGGTGAGTCCCCCTTCAGTAACTGCAGTGTACTTCGAAGTAACTGTAATGTAACTGCCAAACTGGGTGCATCCTCGTCACGCAGAGCGGGCCCGGTTCGCTCAACACGCACCACGAGTGCTTCACGGTGAGTACCCGTGACGCAGTAACTGCCATATAACTGTAATGTAACTGCCAATCTGGAGGCATTGTCACCACGCAGAGCGGGCTCGGCCTACTGGTCACGTACCACGAGTGCTTCGCGGTGAGCCCCCCCCCGCAGCAACTGCACTGCCACGCACTTTTCAAAGCAATGCAATATGAGGTACGCCTTGACTCTGATCGCTTGTAGTTTCCTTCGTGAAACCCTTTGAATTAAAAACATCTAATTAATGGTTACAATCCATACGGTAGCAACATGGTGTTATATACTATGTTGTACCACTTGGTCACGCCTGCAGGTGGTGCACCGGACGCTGGCCTCTCTCTTTCAAGCACGCCGTGCCCTGCTTGATTTGGAAGTACTTTTTTTTTATTACGTAGGTAGAAAATACGGCATCTTTGTGGTACATCAAGAAATACTTGTGAAGTATGTCATAAACACCGGTATGGATACGGTATAATTTGAAATACCTCTGAAGTACGCTGTATTTACATGCGTTATGCCACGTCTACCCCCATGCACAGGTTGTCCACCGGACGCTGGCGTCCTCCTTCAAGCACGCCATGCCCTACTCTACTTCATAAATACTTCAAAGTAAACATACTACAGTGTAGTATATGGTACTACTCTTGAAGTACTGTCTCCAATTACGTTATACGAAGTACAGAATGCGGCGTCTTTGTACGCCCCCAAACGTGATATGTGGCGTATACTCTGGCGCCTCCATGTGCAGGTGATCCACCGGACGCTGGCCTCCTCCTTCGAGCACGCCGTGCCCACTTCATATTTCAAAATAGTTCTGAAGCACTTGTTTGAAGTCTATTATACTTCAAGTACAAAATATGGACACGGCATATTTCTGAGGTACACTGAATTTACGTGCGTTGCGGTTTATATCCCCATTTGCAGGTTATTCACCGGACGCTGGCGTCCTCCTTCAAGTTCGCCGTGCCCTACACGGTCGACATACCCAGCTTTGGCTGCGGCTGGGCGTTCACACTGGCCTTCAACGCGTGCGCAGGCGCAGCGGACGCAGCCGCGGTTGTCGAACGCAGGTGAGACGACGACAACGCTGTTTGCCCAGCTCTTTTGCACATCGTGAAATTACTGAACTCAGTGGCACAGTGCTGTACCGGTACTATACTTCACGAAGTACTTCACGCCTTCAATGCGCGCTCGGGCGTGGCGGATGCAGCTGCGGTTGTCGAATGCAGGTGACTACTAGTGTAATACATCACCCCCCTGCTGCACGCGCTTGCTGTTCACGCTGACTTCGAGGTGTTGCTGCCCTGCGGCTGTCACCTGGTCTGTTAGCTTAATGGCACAGTACTGTACCGTACTTCAAAAAGTACTTTCACGCCTTCATCGCGTGCGCGGGCGCGGCGGACGCTGCCACGGCTGTCGAACGCAGGTGCTTGGCGACCCAGCTCAAACCTCGCACTTTTATGAGCACTTCTGAAGTATCATAAATGCTTCTTGATCATACTGTATTTATACTACCGGTACTAGTGTACGTCATTCTGTACTTAGATACTCCATACATTCAAAGGTACCATGTACACGTGTATCTTATGACATATGTAGGCACGCTACTTTGACACCCCTTCCCCGCAGCGCTGCATGACCTTGGAGGTGTACTGTGGCAGCAGCGCGTGCGAGCTCAGAAGCACTCACAACCGGGGTGCTAGCTGCCCTGTGGCTGTCAGGTTGTCTGTTGGCTCAGTGGCACAGCGCTGTACTATGCTTCAAACGACGGCAAAAAAGGTGCTGCTGGAAGCTGCTGCGGCCGCTTTTAACACGTGCTTCCGCTGCTGCTACCGCTGCTGCTGCTGCTGAGCACGCGCCGCAGCCCGTCAGCGACGGACGCGGCCATCGCGGCGCGCGTGAGCGGCGACCTACGCTTCTATGACGGCGTGGCCCACCTGGGCCTCTTCGGCACGCCCAAGTGGCTGCGACAGGCGCTCGACGCAGAGAAGCGCGTCATGACCGTCGCCAGCCCCGTCTTCATGACCTAACTTCAACTTCAACTTCAGACACAAGTTGAAGTGGCATCGGCGAGCGCGTGACCCAACTTCAAACTTCAACTTTGACTTGAAGTGGCTGCGCGGCGCGCCTCGACGCCCGAGAAGCGCGTCAGGGCCGCCGCCAACACCTGTCTTCAGCCCGAACTTCAAAATTCAACTTCAACTTCAACTTGAAGTGGCACACACCCACGAGGTGGCCCAGAGCTGCGCTTGCAGCCGCACCGTCGCCGGCCCTGCCTTCACGACATGGACAGCTGAAACTTCAACTCCACTTCCAACTTGATGTGTTACACGCCGCATGGACCGAGGGGGGGGGCGCCAGTGGTGCACACGCCACGCGCAGAGGGGCACGTGGCGGCTGCAACGTGTTGTGCACTTCAACTTGAAGTGCAGTGCGTGCTGAAGTTGAAGTTGGGGGCTGCCTGCTCAGCAGTGTGCGCTTGGGGGGGCTCTCCACAGGGGAAGGGCGGCTGCCACTGGTGTAGCACTATCAGCTCTTTTTTGAGGTGCGCATCTCCTCAAGTCAAGTTTGAAGTTGGGCATAGATGCGGGGGCAGGGGGGTCTTAGGCACGCCACTTCAACTTGTAACTGCTCGCCAAGGCTGGGCGGCGGCTGTGACGCCGAGGGCTGCAGACCAGGCTGCAATTTGTGCAGCAGCGGCGGCGTGCATTAGTGGAGGGGGGGGGGAAGGGGGGGGCAGGCTACAAGCTGCTGCCTCGCAACGCACGCCACAGCAACAGTGTGTGTGGTTATTGTCTGCTGTGTGCGGTAGCAGCGCCCGCGCACTGTCCCACTGGCACGTCTAGTGCCCTGCACAGTGGGCGCTTTGTACCATTGTTGTGTGTCTGCTGGCGTAACACACACACAACATACACACACGCGCGAAACAACGAGCCAAAAAACACACGGTGGCGCGGTAGCGCGCGTGCGCGCAGTGTGCGGCAGTAGCACGCTAGCACACTGTTAGAAAGGGATGCAACGCCGTGTGCACCGCTGCTGATCTCGAGGCTGAACGCAGCCCTGCCAGGGTGTGCAACAAGCAAGCGTAATGGGAATGGTAGAGTGCTTGATGCACGCTCGTTTGGCACATTCTGGGCCAGCCATCCTACCTGGTGCGCTGTGCAGTCTGCGTTTTTTGCATCGATCGCGGTGTGCGTGTATTGGCATGAAATTGCCTCACTCCTTGGCAGCAGCGCGCACTGCAATCTACTTCCAAAGTAGGGTTGCACGAAAACATGTAGGGGCGTTTTTTTTTCTTGCCAGAACATGTGCAATAACGTAGTAGGCTGGGCCAGCACCAGACATTGGTAACACTACACACACACGCCTGCGCCAAGCTGTTCCTACCACTGGTTTTCTCAACACAGTTGCCGTATACGCTGTACGCTGTATACATAAGAAGTATACGTTCCGTATACAGCGGATGTGGCTTGCTCATACCGGTTTACATTTTTGCGCAACCCTACTACTTCAAGTTGAAGTAGCGGTCAGTGGCACGTGCAACCGGCTTGGACAGCAGCGTGCTACCGCACACTGACCAGTATCCAGTGCTAGTGCAATGTGCGGCAGGGACTCCAGACGGCGTATATCATACAACGGGCTGGCCGCCCGTACAAATGTTTTGCACGCCTCTCGACCTGGCTCCGGTTGTGGTGGCCCCTCCGGTGGTGGTGCTCCCCGTGGTGGCGTGTGCAGCAAAAGATGCGAGCAAATGCATTCTACGTGCTCAGCAGCAAGTGTGCATGGGCAGCAGTGTAACTGCTCAGCAGCAGCTACGAATGCCAGACTGCAGTAAACCTCGTCACAACTGCTGCAGCGGTGCTCGGGAGCATAGCACATGACATGGGCGGCACACCATGACCGGGAACAATTTGCCAGCAGGGCGTCGCGCGGTGCCTACAGTATACCTCGAAGTACTACAGTAGTATGTCGTTCTGATAGCGCATGATACGTTCCAAAAATGTTCCTGGAATGTTCTCTGGAGTTTGGTGTGGGCGGGAACGTTCTGTAGAAATGCCCAACAGGAGACCGGCGGCGAACTTTACTTCACATTGCCCGCATGTCCAGCGCGTCACAATTGTCCACCAGTTGACCAGGGTCCATCATGATGGCGCTGCAGAGCGGCTGCACGCTTGCGTCCGTGTCGTGCCACCATATTGCTGCTGCTTAGTGCGGCCACATCGGGCTGCGTGCAGCGGCCCGCGCAGGCGCCGAGTGTCATGCGCGCAGCCAACCGGGGCTACGCGGGGCCCTGCCAGTTGGGCAAGCAGGCCCGGGCTATCACAGGCCCGGGTTGAGCAGGTTCCCTGCGTGTGAGCGGGCGCAGCAGCCCACCCCCTCACCTGGCTGTGCCAAGACTTAATGCATGTCATCTTGACATAGGACAAAAACAGTGCGTATAAGCCAGGGGTGACTCACCCCCCACAAACACCCTGTGCGCGCTACGCTTTGCGGCACACAGCCACCACACACCATTCTTACAATTTCATCACGGCAATGTACATGTGTGTGTACTTTTATTAAACTCCGCTTAGGGCGCGGAAAGCCCTTTGCACACGGTGCGCATGACCAGAAAAAGG